>NW_019060629.1:2405-13503 GCF_000696155.1 Zootermopsis nevadensis | reverse complement strand
CGTTACATACCGATCCACGCGTGATCTCCCCAATTTCCAGCAGGTCGCTAGCACTCACCGGTTGCAGGCAACTTGTTCCTCAAGACGACTCCCTCTGTACTGGGCGAGCGCGTCGGTATGGGTGGAGGAGCTCCCCGGGGTGGTACGGGGGGCCTGTCCCCTGACTGCTGCTGCAACACCTGCATCTGCTCAGGGGGTTCCGGAGACGAACCTCGGCTGGACGCCGAGCTGGCATCTCCCCCGGCATCCCTCACGTCTCCTGCTACCGGCAATCGACTCACACTGCCAGGGCTCTGCAAATTGTATTCAAAGAGACAGATCATGTCTTTGGTTCAAGAAACCGTGTTTTGGCTACCACTACTACAAGAACCAGGTCTGCTCTTCTATCGGATTAAAGAAACATTTGGGTAAAATTCAGCAGGCCCACCTTGTGTGAGTCATCATAGCTGAGCAGCTGCAGACTAGGAGGCAGTTTGGCATGGAACGAGATCTTGTTTACCCAGTCCTCCATCTCACGTTCTGTTGCTGCCAGGAACAGGAACTCTGAGCCATCAGTGCAACACAGCCTGCCAACCACATTCCACAAGTCTCAGAAACTTACGTAAAATCAAGTAGTCCCTGCCGGACATATGGAGAGTGGAGGTATAGCTCCATGCATTCTTAACCTTGTCACTAGATGGAGGTGAGTGGTTAGCTTCAAGCTCCAGTTGCTTTATCACAGAGGAAGGAAGAAACACTAGCAGTCATTAGACAGGAGACTAGTTGGGCCCTGGAAACAGTCTGGATGTTGTGGCAAAGAGAAAAATCATTTTCTGTCTCATACTGAAACCCATTTACCCAGCTTGTAGCCTGATCACTATACTAACTGAGCTATCTCAGCTCCAAAAGTGCCAACCTAGGCAACTCTCTCTGTTTACAATGTGAAATGAAGAATGGTATGAGAGTGATATCGAGCAGTAAATTTCAAAATAAATCCTGTGTTAAAATTGTGTTTTGATATGATTAAGCTTATCCTGCATGAAGAACTGTTTCACACACAGTATTAGGTTGTATAAGTCAACATCAATATTTTCTTACACTTGGAGAGACCTAAACCATGTAATAAACAAAACAAAAAATTGACAAAAAAAGTTAACAAGTATTTTCCAACAAAAATATAGGTCACTACTTATATTTGCTACGTTCTATGATGCAGAAACATTAATCACAACAGTGTATTTGTCTTAGCAAAACTATTAACTTCGGCAAAAACATGATCGACACTGAAACAATTCAAACCTGAACACGTGTTTGCGTTTGGTATAGTCCTCGGCCTTCTCACAGTGTGCCTTGAACACTATGATGGGTGATGTGGCAGCCTTGCTGGCCAGGAAGTCGTCGTGGTCACGGAAGAAGCACAGCAGCTGGCCGCACAACACTGCAACACAGTCAGTAACTTAGGACGCGATCTGCACGGGTGACAGACGTAGAGTTCAAGAGAAAGGGAAACCTCTGACAACAGTCAACAACCAAATGCAATACAATAATAATTCTTCTTTAATGCAAGCATTTCTGTCAATGTTGTAAAAAACATTCTTAAACAAAATGTGTTTTTCATAAGAGACCAGATGGATAGAGTAAGGGTACATGTTCCTAGTATTTAATTAAACACCACGCCATGCAGATATATCGGGGAGCGGAGGTGTAACGCTGTGCATTCTTAACCTTGGTCCTAGAATGAGGTGAGTGGATGAACTTAACTAAAGATGACTGGAAGGCATTCAAGGAAGATAATGAATACTTTAAGACTGTGTTTGACTGAGCAAGCAGTCAATGAAGGAGCACAGGAAATGAGGAGGGAAGACTGCAAGGAGCTGAAGAGAAACTTGCTTCTCACCCGTGTAGAACGTCTTCCATGAGCGGACGGGCGCTTTCTTGCCAGCGCTCTGCAGCTCATGCTTTCGGTCTAGCGTGCCCTGGATCTCAACTGGGGGGAGTTGCTCTAACTGCTCAAGCCGTTGCAGCTTACGGAAACTCTGAGTGCGACGGCGGGTCGTGAAGCTTGGCGTTCGCTTGGGCTTCTTCAGCTCCACCTTCATGCTCTCTGCGCGCTTGATGTCTGCGCACACAACGACCAAAGCAATACAATTTTGTTGCATACAACAGATTCAGCGAAAAGCCACATGCAAAGTTCCATACAGAGTCACAGACTGACATACAACAATTGCACCTTGAAGTTTTGTTTAAAGATTATATTTCTATTAATCAGAGTTCTCCATTCAGTCTCATTTCCAATTCTGGTGTAATCTGTTTCCAAACAAGGAAACATGACAAAAAATTACATGATATTTTTAAATCTAACATGTTGCCCTAAATTCAGACACCTGAATATAAAAAGATAAAAAATAAAGGCAAACAATTATTTATTCCTGTTAAGAAATAACTTGTACAAACAATATGTGCAGCAACGTGGAGTTTACTCACCCCGCCGCATCTGTTCACCAAACAGCTGGGAGACGCTGCCTGCCTTGTGGAGCGTGCCTGTGTTGGCAGGGTCAGACACGTCAAGTGTATTCAACCTGTGCACATACACAAATTGTATGATATGATGAATGAAAAAAGTTAAATCAGTAACTGGAAGAAAACACTGGTATTGAAATATGTAGCAAAATGTCTATTGTACCACAAACAACTACGAACCCACTACTCACATTATACCATTATAATAGTAGTACCAACCTGGGAGAGATGGGTCTGGTGTAACTGGAGCGTGCCGAGGTGAACACGGGCTGGTACGGGACGTTTTCGGTCATCAAGCTGGGCAGTAGGCTGCATGCAAGGTTAGGTTAGTGCACAGCAAAACATGCAAAGCATCAGACCCATGTTACAGCAATGACTGACCTGTGGTGCCTAACCTCAAAGTTTGCTCACTCCTGGATTTCAATTTACATGACATGGGGAAACAAGTGAACAACAATTTTATGTCGCTCTCGTGCTTACCCACGGACTGACTGCAATGCAAACTATGAGAGAGGAAGCAACAGCACAGAGAAAACTGTACAGTGAGATCTCAAAAAAATGCCTACTTCAGGTAATATTATTAGGATCAATAAATTGGCAGGACACACAAAATGAGTAGGAGGAAAAAGTAAATACATGAAAAATATTGGTTGGAAGGCCTCATGGGAAGCTGGAAAGAGTACTCAGACATGCAGATGCTAAGTGGACTGATCTGGCAAGAATTAGTGAACATGACAAAATTTTAGGTTCAGTTGGACATCTGCTTCAAGGCATTTCATACAATCACAGGTATCTAAATATCTGCCGAGTCTTTACTTTCAAACATGCATATTGTCCACACTTCAGGATTCACAAAAGGCTTGGTGTCTACTGACATTGCAAATCATATACGCAGATGCAACTGGCAACACGGTTCAGTGCTTTTGGGCGTATTCATGCACCGACCAGCGGCTGGCTTGAGAGGTTAGTAGGAAATGTGCTACCCATTAATATACCTGCAAACTACAGAAAGCCCATATCATGGAATTTTTTTGTTAGTGCCTTCAGTCAACAAACACTACACGTAAGGGCATCAACATACCTGCTGCTACTAGTGCTGATGTCCAGCTGCTCTGAACCTCCATTCACCTCATCCCGCACGCCACGCGACTCCTGCGTCCTCCTCCGTTCATCCTCCCGCCTTCGTTCCTGAAGACACAAGGTAGGGGATTTCAACAACTGTATGTCTAGCCTGAAGAGAGACCGTGATAATGATGGCACGACTTCAAATATTGAATAAATTTTAATGTGGTAAATTGTCTGATGCTCATCCGAAATTCAAACTGCCACATATGAACTTAACTACGTGACATTTCTGAAAGTGTAAAAGTAATCTGTAATAACTCTGTATATTCAACTATTAATATCAACCAGACAAGCTCAATGGATTAAAAAATTTGCATCACATACCAGATGCAGTATATGTTTTCAATGAACAAAGAAGCTTGCTGAAATAAAGAGATGATAATTTGGATCCAAGAGTAATAACTGAAACAGTCTAGGAATGACAGGATCAAATCCACACATCACAAGAATCTGTGGTTGAGAAGATTAACAAGCGATCACACCTCTGTAATGCGCTGCACCTCTCGCCTCTTTCTGGCCTCGATGCGTTCTCGTTCTAAACGTTCCTTTTCAGCTTGGCGGGCGGCCATCTCTTCTTGCTGCTGCTTTTGGAATGCTTCCTCTAACTGAAATACACAACCAATTCTCACAGACTGACCATGGCACTTTCTTCGCAATGATTCATAACAAAAGTTTGTATCTCCATATATGTCCAACTCATCTCTTCCTCCTTGATTTAATTACCTTCACATTATTCAACAGGCACACAAATCATGAACCTACCATGGTGATGCGTCGCAGGGCACTGAACTTGTCCTCTTGAGCCTCAATTGTCTTCTCAAAGTCCTCGTGCTTGCGTATCAGATCCTCCACCTGAGCAATTGTCTCACCAAGCTTCCCATCATGCAGTAGTGGCTCTCGAGATATGATCCAGTTCTCCAGCAAGTCAGCCTCACGCTTGAATACCTGCAACACCACCTGTGTCAAGATAAAGTGGGCATGGCTTAATATTGTAACAATTAAACTGGGTAACAAAGTACCTGCGTGTCCAGGTTCTGCTCATAGATGGCTTTACGGCGGGCCCAGGTGTCACTCAGCAGCTCCTTCCGCTGCTCCAGAACGCTGATTTTCTCATCAATCTCATGTGCCAGAAAGTGGCCCTCTACTATGAGCTCGTGGCCTGTCTGAGAGAATTTAGCGAATGCGTCAGCTCGCGTGTCTATCTCTGCCCTGTGCTCTTCGTGACGCACCAACAGCGCTTCGGCTCCAGGCACATCCTGGGCCAGGTCAGGCGCTGTCACCTTTGCTATCATCTCGTTAATCCACGCCCTGTAAACAGGATCAAACGCTTACAAGGAAGACTTCAACAGTTTGTACTGTGGCAATCCCCACATGCACAAAAGGTACTAACATGAGATCCCTGTACTCATCGAAGTATGCCTGCAGCTGTTCGGCTTGTTGCAGTTTGTCCCGGCGCTGTGCCGACTTCTCTAGGAGGTCTTCCCACGCTTCAAGAGTGTCTTCATGTTTCACTGCGATGTGCTCCCGTGCATCTGGGAACAGCGATGCCAATCGTCCAGCCTCCTCTGTCACTGACTCAACCTGCCAAAAGACGTGAATCTGTCACAATCAAAACACTCACATACTTTACACAAGAACATCACCCTGAATGAACTAGACCACACCTGTTCCTTGACGGCAGCAAGATCAGTCTCAAACACCTGGTGCTGGCGTACCAGAGCCTGTATTGTCTCCAGGTCCTGCCCGTACCCCTGCGCTGACAAAGCAGCATCCTTTTCCTGAATCCACCCGATAGTCTCGTCTGCTCTGCGGTCAAACACGTGCACCTGTTTTGCTCCAGCAAGTGCCTGCAACAAACAAGAATTCTGCATAAGCAGCCCAACTTATTCAAATTCAAAAGCACAACCCTCAATTTAAAAGTTCCTACCTATCAAACACTCTTTTCAGACCAGCGCTTCCATGTAAGTTCCAGGGTTATTCTAGGGCAGGTCAGATCTACGCCTAGGTCTACCAAGGGAGCTGTGTCCTCCAGTTTTTTTCCTCCGACGAGTATGCACGCTTCCCTTTTTACACATGAGTGTCACATGTCTCATCATTTTCTCGAACGCCTTGATTTCATGAACCTGATGATTATTGGTGAAGAGTTAATATAACCCCTGTCATTTCCCCCCCTCTTAGTTCTAAGAGACGGAATAAAATCTCATGTCAAATTTGAGATGACTATTATCTGTGTTTTTACACAGTTTAGTCTCTTTTAATATTGACCGACGTTTCGGAGGAGATTATTGTCTCCATCGTCAGGAGAATGGGCGAACATGTGTTCTAAGACTCCCGACCCCAACCACCCCGAGGACAAACGATCCGTACTGAGGCGCCAGAGTGGTATAGTGGGGGCAACACTGAAACCACGAGCCCCCCCCCCCCAAAAAAAAAAAAAAACACTCACCCACTTTGCCATGGTCTCATGACTCCTCCATTCACCAAATACCACACACCTTTCTGGCACAAAATAGATTGCTAATGCCAGTGTTCTTACATACATTTGGGTAACAAGATACTACAATACTATTAGTAACACCACTAATAGGTTAGTTACCACCACCAACTCATCCCCATAACCTCCATGGCCCACGCAGGACTAACCTCCTGCCGCGCATGCGCGAGCTCCCTCAAGTCCTCCCAAAGTTGCTGTGTTTCATCCAGCTTCCCCTGGATTTGTTCAATTTCAGGGTTCCCTTCTTCAATGAGGGCACGGCCTGTCGAGAGGCAGGATGTGACACGTCCCCCACTAGCAGCCAGGCTGGAGAGGAAGGAGTCAAAAGTCTGAATTAGCAGCTCCACGTGCTCCACATCACGACCATAGTCCTCTGATGCAGCCACAGCTGTCTGGTCACCCATCCATTCCGCTACCTCATCAGCCTCCCGCAAGAACCGGTACAACTTGAGGGACTCGACCAGCCGAGACGACCGCTTGGCGGCGAGTGACTGCAGCTCAGAGAAGTGTGCCTCAATCTCAGCCTGCAATGGCACCTTAAATGAGCCTGTACCCTGCAGTGTCTTGGGTCATGTGAGCAATCCCCAGGTTAGCTGACTAATTTAGATAGACGCAATAAACTGAAATGGTTTCCAATTACTTATATTTCCAAAATGAGTAAAGTTCTTTTTCTTGTACTATGTTATATGTTTACTTATCTTTGGGGATTAGGCAATAGACCCATTACATCTGTCACTGCCTACACAGGAATATGTCAACACCAACTGGTTACCTGCTTTGTAGTGATGTTGTGGCTGTCAAAGTGCCCACGGTCCACCAGTCCCAGAGACAGTTTGGCCAACTTGCCTATGGTGTGCTGGAACTGGCTCAGATCACGCATCACTCCCTCCAGTTTCTTCGTCAGCGACTGTACCGAGTCCTCATCCTTTCCGAAGTCGCTCGATGTTAACAGAGGCCATTTCTCTTGGATCCACGTCTCTGCCTCATTTGCTTCTGCGTAGAACTGTGACACGAAGGAAGAGAGTGAGGCTAATACTGCACCCACCATACTGGTTACAAACTAGCCCAAGTTAATGTTACATTCAGCACCCACCATCTGTGATTCCACCGCATCCAGGAGGCGCAGGCGCCGCACACTGGCGAGGTCGCGGAGGTGACCGAGCCTCTCAGTCAGCTCGCTGCTGCAGGCTTCAATACGAGGAGCCGCGAAGTGCCCACTCCGAACCATCCTCTGTGCCCGCCCCACAAGGGCCTGCACCACTGGCTCCCGGGACACAAGCTCTGCCTCCAGAGCCTGTGGCAACAGGTAAATTACACAATGCCACAGTTTGGCTAACCTATGAAACTGAACATCCCACTATCACCTCTTAAAATACCAGAAATATTTCACTCTGTGTGGTTTTCTAAATTATACCATGTTTTGAAATGCCACCACCAAGAAAATAAATTTTTTATTCTTAATTTCAAGAAAGTTTTATTCCTAGCAATTTACATAATTGCCACACAGACTCATTTGAGAGATGTTTCTTTCTGATGTTCCAGTTAAACTGCACACTGCTTGTTGCTGTGAAGTGCATTCCAATGTAATTTAAAGAGAAGCAGCAACTGACTGCACAGAGTAAGCAGCCTCTCAAATGAAAACAGACACAGCCAGTCTTAAAAAAAAAGTACATTTTATAATTTTGGCTTTTTTATTTTTATACTGGCGTAACTCTTAGCTCGGTAAGTAACAGATAATCGACAATGTGCAGATAAAATATGGTAATGCTAACATCTAACCTCTGACATAGAAACCGTACTGGTTCCAGTGACGTGCATGATGAATGGTTTAGAAAACCAGCAATGGATTCAGAAAAATCTGTAATGCTCTACAGATGTACAGCTTCAGGATTCTTCTTTCTAAGGTTAAAATTATGCAGACTGAATGTCTCATGAAACTTAATCTGGTTTGTATCTTATGTTCTAACTTGCCTGGTGCTTCTTCTGCAAACTCTGAACAGCTGTGAGGCTGGTTCCCAGGTCAGTGGATGCTGCCTGTGGCTGTTTCTCTGTCACCCACTGGAGCTCATCCTCTACATCCCGCAGGAACTGGTGCAGCATCAACGCATCCTCCAGATTATCCCTTCGAATCTGCATCGGCTGCTGTAGGGAGTGATACCTGTGAGACATGACGTAACTCACAAATTATCTGGCATAAACTAAACAGACCCGGATCTAAAATGTCATGGCAACAACCCGCTGATGTTTATCTTTGTTACGGTCAGGCTCATACTTGTATTTCGTCAGCACAAGTCTCGCTGCTTCTGGTGAAAAATCGCAGCAATTCCACAGCTCGGTTCACTGCATGAATGGGGCAAGACAAACTGTGTGTGCAGGAGTACCAGAAGAACAATATGTGATAAATAAGTTTAGTGATAAGGTTGGCAAACTACGTTACATTAACTTCTAACTCCCAATCTTCCAAGATTAACTGATGCCTAAATCCATAAAGCTCTGCTAGTAGACAGTCCACAACAGAAATAGAATAAAGGTCTAAAAGCTTGACAGCTCAATGGTCACGTGTTCATCTGCTGCTTGATCCCAGGAACACAATAAGTTGTCCTCTGATACCTGGGGGTGGCTGCTCTGACTGCAGTCGTGTCTCTGTAGCAAAGTTGCGGAACTGCTACTGTACTAACAAAGTCACCTAACCTTGCTGTTAAACAAAATGTATACATAATGTTTGCCAACAGGTAGAAGGGAATGTATACATAATGTTTGCCAACAGGTACGAGTAGAAGGGGGATAGATCATTTCATCATTTCAACGGACCTCTCCCTTATCTTATCAGACTAGACCCACTTCTCAAGCAGCATGATGCTATGACTGACCTCTTTATGACTGTGAGGGCCCGTTCCTGTATCTCAGCACCCATGAAGTGATGTGAACTCTGGAATGCTGCCGCAGTGTCCTTCACCTGCTCGATGGCCTCACTGTGACTGTTGACGTCTCCCTCCAGGAGAGAGTGCCTCTTCAGAAGGTGAAGCACACTTGCCAGATCTTTGCCATGGTCCTCAGACTGCAGCTGCAGCTCCACCTCATCCATCCACACTTCGAGCTCATCCAGAGTACGACTGAAAAGCTGCGCCTGTCTCAGCACAGACAAACAGGTTCAGAATACTCCATTTATGGGGAAAAGAATCAGAAATTATATCTATATTAACAATGCATTGATATAAATTAATAAATATAGACACCTAGAATCAGGTACATCGTCTGAAGAAAGTTCCTCAAATTATAAACAGTCCGTATTAATGCACTTCTAGATTCAGAGCATAAAAATAATGGCACAATACTACAGAAGAAACTGAATGGAATGGGTTATGACAGGAATGAAAGTAAATAAATGAAAAAGACACATCATACAAGATGAATATGCACACAATCAAGGAGAGAGACTGTTTAGCAGAACTCATAAAATGCAGATTATCCCCAATATAACAGCACTCCGAAAGAAGACCGACCACTTACCTGCTGACTAAAACCACTTCACCATAACCTGAAATTGCTCACATATTTTACAACCTGTCCTATCCCTATGATACACTTCAACATAATCCACCAAACCCCATCTTGAACTTCAATGTAGTCACTTCACAAACACAGACTTTTAAAATTGAACAAGATCAAAATCATACCTGGTACGCATCATTGAGGCGTTCACGTTTCAGATGACTGGAATCCTGCAGTTCATGCCATGCAGCCTCCAGTTCATCCAGTCGTGCCTGGATCTCCATACCCGCAAAATGGCCGGCACCAATTAGGGCCTCCCCTTCAGCTGTCACAGCTCCCACACGCCCTCGGTTGGCAGATAGCTCCAGCTCGAATGCCACATGTTTCTGAATCTTGCTCTGCAGGTTCGATGGGTCACGATAATTCTCATCACTTGCAACCTGTTGTTTCTGATGCAGCCATGCTTCCACCTGGTGGCATTGTTTATACTGTTCACACATGACCTTTAGCTGCATGTAGTTCACACCACTGATTGCAAATGAAAACATTACACACCTCATACATGTTGCGTAGGAACTGCTGCAACTGGCGCGACTCCTGCAGGAGCCTTCTTCGTGCCATGGCACTCTCTTTCAGCCTGTCCCTGCGAGCACAGACTGCCTGCAAACGCTGCGTGATTCCAGCTGTATCATAGTGGTGATCTGCCAGCAGTTCCACTGCAAACCGTTCCAATTCCTCCACTCGCCCTGCCTGAGCAGCCAGAGTTTTCTCAAACGCCTCATGTTTACGCAACAAGGCCTCCACACTTGACAATGAGTCCTGCAATTGTAAGGCGTACCTTCATCAACTAGCAGCTTAAATCTCCCTACGCTCAGAGTCTGTGAGAACGCAACTACTATGGGGATCAGAGTGATGGAAAATCCCACTACTCCTAGCAAAATTTAAAACCTGGCCAAACTGCGCATGTCCTGCAATGTACAACTTTAGTTGCATCTGTGTTAAAAGATTCAGTTGACCAACCTAAGTTCTTGTATATTTTCATTAATTACAAAAAACATTTTTATGTTAGTAAAACTAGTAAATGTAATCAGATCAGAAATTTTATGACAGGTTTGCAATGAGGACATGGTGTTACAGAGACAAATGAAACTGTACAAATTAGAACAATGCCTTCCACCATATAAGCTCCTGAATCTATGTGAATGCCTCCAGATTAAATATGCTAAAAATGCAAACTCCATCTTGCTATCTAAACACAAATATGTAAATGTCACTGCAGCCCCCCGAACATACCTGCACTCAGAACACAAAGTTATTGATAATTCCAGACAAAAGGTTTTCGTGGCTGATTATACTTCTCCTTTTTTTGTGATCATTTCAGTTAAAAGCCAGCTCCACAGTTCACTGACAAAGTACTTTTTTTTAACCTCATGAACATAAAGTCAACAACAAAATCTTTTGAAATAAATCATTCACTATTTAGCAAAA
>NW_019060628.1:87523-97778 GCF_000696155.1 Zootermopsis nevadensis | reverse complement strand
GCCGGCCTGTTGTAAACACAGTAACTAGTTTTATCGTTTCGTTAGTGAAAGGGAATTTGTTTTCTAGCTGAGCGACTATCAAGTTTCTTAGGATCTTGCTACATGCAGTTGCTAGTATTTGATGTGAGAAAACAGAATCGTTGTGTAAGGCTTTCCACATAAGACCGAAACAAATCTAATCAGTGACAAGTCTGCACAAAATTAATGCAGATAGATGTAATAACCACACTTCAAATTTCAGCAGTAACAAGTTTATGAACTATGTAAAAAAATAGTTGTGTATTCTTTTATTGTAAATCAATAAAATTAGAATTTCGAATGCAATTATCACTAAAGTAATATGACTTTCGATATTGTGAACCAAATGAACTGTGAATATAATGACGCTTACAGTATGAAACCGAAGGGTCTTCAAACACGAAGTAAAAGCTGTATATTAAAATCACCAAGAACAAAGTTCACAATGTGATTATAAAAGTTAAAACTTTGGTGAATAATAACACAGAAGTGTGGAAGGGGGCAGAAGAATAACAAGACATGAAGGACTAACACGTCAAGCAGATATTAGAATATAAAGTAGAAACAAACGCAACAAAGGTATCTTAATATAACTCTCTTGAAGTCGTGGAAAACTGTAACTTTCATTTACACTTCAAACAACTTATTTCCATAAGGACAACAAGCAATTAGAAAAGAGATTCTCTGGCAACATATCGAAAAGATTTCACTTTGTAAGAACTAATGCTGATCCCGCGATGGTCTAGAACAGATGAAGTATGGTTTTGAGGACTGGAATTCCGTCAGAAATTGTATTAATCCTACTAATCTATTTGTTTGTAACGTAATAAAAGTGAAAAATGTCAAGTAGCATGTAACACGT
Organism: Zootermopsis nevadensis; assembly: GCF_000696155.1. The sequence goes on along the minus strand of NW_019060628.1, from coordinate 96,898 downwards.
TTTCGGAAATGCGTACAAAATTTGTTCGGGAAACCTGAAAATAAAAGAGATCACTCGGCTGGCTATACGTAGACAGAATAAGGGTCTATTTATATAGGAACGTAAAGACAACGACACGAACCCTTGCCGATTATTCAGAAAATATTATTTAACATTTTTCAATGGAATTGTTTATATTGACTCCGAGCTCGTCCGTTCCACGAACGAGTCTCGCCCAACTTACGTCTCCAACGATGTTTTTCCTAAACAGTTCCATTGAAAAACGTTGAATAATATTTTCTGAAAAATCGGCAAGGGCTCGTGTCGCTATCTTTACGTTCCTATAAAAATAGACCTTGATATTTTTAAAATGGTTGTTCAAAGACACGATTGAAATCGTGGATTGGGTTATTCTAGCTCAGAACACGTTAATGAACCCTCAAGTTTCGTGAATCATGGGAAATATCTTGATCAGCTGAGCAACTGTCTGCTTTTAATATCGAATTTTCTTGACAGTTTTATGAAAAGTTACCTTGAAAGAACGCAGGAACTAGTCCGCCCTTCATGACTGAAGTACACCATAAAACAACCCTGAACTTAAAACAAGCAGCTAAATTTACATCACCGTCTGTAGTGATGTTGTTCATGTGAAATGTTGGGCCACAGTTATTTAATCACTCTCATAGAATGCGGATGCTAACCCTAGTTTAACGTTAGACGCAGGTGTGGGTGGAAGAAGGGTGAGAAGGGAGGAAATCTAGACAATTGCCTCGTTGTGGAACAGCACAGTAGTCAGAGCAGTGCTTGTGGGAGAAACAAAATGCCGACTGGTTGATGTCAGAGTGCAGGAACTGACTCATTACAATAAATGATCGGATTAGCTCGTGGTGCAGTTGCTATGTCGCATGCCTTCTCCTTCCACACTACACGAGTTGGAATAAACTTCTCAGTTTGAGAACTCGGCAACTCTGTCATTGCAGTAAATAGTTAACCAAACAATTTTCATACTTCCAGAATTACTAATTTCGATATTAATTTAACTCGTCTGACTTCAGACAATTTAAGAGGATTTAAGAGTTCGAGCAAGAGTTGAAACATGTACACACATCGTACAAATGTGTAACTCGCTATTTTGCATGCGTTTTTGGATAAAAGGTATTTTTATTTTTGCTGATACAGACTTGAACGAGGCAATTAAATAGTTTCATTACATTTTATGTCTCAGTCATTTGACTAATGTACCCTTAATCAAATTTAACTTATTTACGTCAACAACATACTTTATCTACCTAGGTTGCTATATTCAATAAGGGCCAAAAAGTAGACTAACTGCCAAATTATCATGATTTTGACGATGGTGCCACATCTTTTATCCTTCATACGACGTAATACTTACAAGGCAAATTAATCCTAGAGTTAACATTACGCTGATTCACGTGACATTTCTAATGAAATTCACTTCAAATACCAGTGTCAATGATTTCTGATAATATTCTTTAAGCAACTTATTTATTGCATCTGTGACATAACATCTGTTTCGTATTGAAACTAAGTATTTTCTCCAACAGCAGAAAGATAGACGAACGCCGAAGTGAATGGTATGTTTTCAAAGTTATTTGTATCACGTTATCAGAAATGTTCCAAGTAAAACCTAAATATTATTGACTTCCATATTTTGTCTTGAGTTGTTGTTCTTTTCTTTCGAGATAATCGATAAATTAGATTTAAGCTTCGTGTAACTAAATTCACGAAGCAGAATTCCTACTTAAGAACATAAGAGTCGCTCAACTAGCCAAGAAATTCCTGCCTTCTGTTAACAGTAACTTATAAACTAAAAATGAACTGTGAAATTTAAAATAAGAAATTTTGTAATTGTGGATAAAAGTAAGAAAAACGAGTTAATGTTTCGGGCACAAATTTCGAAAATACATCTTCAATTGCTCTGTACGATTGGTTATGGAGTGCACTTTTCCATCCTTGTAAATTGATACTGTTTTTTTCTAACAAGCTCCCTTGAGAGAGTAGGCGTAAGTAATTTATGAGGACGTCTTCAGATAAATTATTCGTACAAAAATAAAAGCACTGGATGAACTTCAACAAACGACAAAAGCAAAACAAATTTGCTTGTACACTTCTTTGTTAGCAGTGTTTTATCTGTTCTCTTCCACACTCCATATTCATGTGTAGTTTCGTACGTATACTGAACTTTATAAAATACATCTACTTTATCCCATTCCTCGTTTATACATTAAGAGAACTTTGCTCCATTTTGAACGGCGGAACATAATTTTCTCCCTCCTTTCCAATTGCACTCCCGTCTTTTAAATTACAGCTTGGAAGATGCAAAGTTATTAAAATGTAAGTGGTGTCAGAACAAGCAAATAGCGGTGGTCCGTAGGCCAGGATTCCTCGTCTCTCTACTTCAGAAACAGAGGGAGTCCGGCCATAGAGTCCTCCAGAAACAGGGCGGTGTTTGAGGGGGGTTTCCATTATACGAATATATATGCTGTGTTCTTAATGATTTTATTTCCGTTGTATTGATAATCAATTTGTAACTAATTTTACTGTAAAAAGAATCTGTTAAAGATTTTTATTTGAATAACACACACGTTTTATTGTGAGAATAATATTAAAATGATTTCTAAACTGAGTGAAAGAGTATAGATTAGGATAATAGGGCTCATTACAGTGACCGGTGGCGAGCTCTTGTGAACACAGTAACAAACCCTTAGTTTTGACTGGAATTTGTTAACAAACTGAGCAACTACTAGCTTCTCAAAAGTACTCTGATCCACGGAGATATATTTTGTCATGAATTCATGGCAACATCTAGGGTACAGCAAATCAATAGTGTTTACAACTGCAGCTCTTTTAGGTTATTTAAGACTGTTTTAAGACGGATATTATTTAACTGTCCCTGGGTAATGACCTTGTACAGGTTTTCAAAATCTCTTACCTAATGAAGAAAGAAAAACACTGGCGGAGTTAGTAATGACATTCTGATTACAATTATAGTGCTGTTAATATTGGTACTTGTATTTACTGAAAATAATTATTTCAGTGTGAGATGTATATACAAGATAATATTCCAAAACTTGTTTTAAAGATATAGGATAACGTCGGAAACCCCAATCAAGATAGATAGTGCGGGCGGCATTAGAACTAGGTGCTTTGCGAATAAGAAACCTGTGTTCGAATCGTTTAACATAATTTAGTCTCTATTCTGGGCATTCGAAACCATATTATTTCTACGAATTTATAAAATACTCTTATTTAAATTCGCCAGAAACTGTACGTCTGGAATAAAATGTAACTAGCATGATTAATGAAGATTCTCGTGGGGCATTAAGCAGTCTGTTTGTACCAGAAATCAGAGTCTTAACATTTCACAACTTCCGTATCCCGCAAGGCAATGTAGTTCAGAGACTATTACTTTGCAAGATTAATATTTAATTATCCCAGTGTTATGCACGTTTAAAATTAAGAAATTTTAGCGTGCTCAGCATGAATTAAATGCCAGTCATAACGAACGAATGCTTTAACGCAATTATGAATAAGGCAATTATGGTATTCTCTTTGTGCAAATTGAATGGAACGTGAGGAATCCGTTTTAGGCTCCGTGAGATTCATCACTTTAGTCTGTATAATGAAAGTTGAAGTATTTTATTACATACAGCATTGAGAAACTGAGGTGTAAATATAGAAGCCTTTGTTATAAAAATAAGGAATGAATGGGGTGTTTGAGTTTATACGGGCTTATAATATTAATTAAGAGTCAGACAGGAACACACGAAATTCATAAACTTGTTTAAATATATCAGTTATTATAGATCACTGATATAATTATTTTATTAACTATTAATTCCTGTCGGCGTATCAATATTGACACAAGTTTAAAGATGCTGTGCATTGTAACTGCATTTCAGAACTATTTGTTAATATCGCCACCTCAATTCCTTTCTGTTCTCCATATATCACCTTCCCAAGAATTAGCTCCAACAACAATTTTCATGCATTTCTTGTTTCTACCACCGAGCTAAATGCAAAACCCAACCTCGATCTTAACACATTCAGTTGTATGCTTATAACCTCGGATATTACTGGTTCTCCAACTATAACCTCTCACTAGTACAAACATTAATGACCTCGTTTACAGGTATCTTACTGGTTCTCCAACTATAACCTCTCATTAGTACAAACATTAATGACTTCGTTTACAGGTATTATGCCCTTTCCTTAGAGTAAAAGATACCATTATACTACAATAATACAAATTTTGTTTAAGTGAAAGTTTTCTACGTGATTCATGTTACCCGTAGCTTTCACAATAATTTAATAATTAACGGAACGGAATTAAATAAACAAATTACACTAACACGGGTTCAAAATCTCTTCAGGGCACGGATTGTTACGATAGGCAGCTATTTATTTCTCGTGCAATCATCACCACTTGCCTCAATTTCGTTAACTGTGACATTACACCAAACTATCAGCGAAATCGATTTCATGATTGGAGAATCAGTTAATTCCCTTCCACATTAATTTGAATGATGGAAAGTAATGTTCCACAATCATACATCTGCACTCAAACGGACATGTGGGATTTATTTAAACTATCAGGAACAGAAGAACATAATGGAACGAGATGACATGGATAGATGGATATAACCTACTGTGGCAAGCGGGAGTGCTGTGCTGTCTATTAACATAAATCCGGTACAAATACGAGCCTGTCAACACAATCAAATGCTGACTTTGTTGATTTTCATAAAATTTGAACGACTTTACTATTTTGGTGCTATGATGTAATTAAATTAATAGTAATGTGAATGCGTAATACTTTATTTTCAATAAAGATTATCTGTTAAGAATATATAAAATACAAATTTAAAATAAAATGCAAATTTTAATTTGTAATGTTACTGGTTGCCACATCGCATTTGAATTGCCAGTTTTCCAAATGGTAGCGATGGGACAACGTCAGATATAAAAGCTGAGATTCAAGAACAACAAAAACAAAAACAAAAGCAACAACATCTGCTCTACATCATTTTAACATTCGATTAAGTCTGTCAAAAATGTTTCTCTTACATTTATTTCTTTAAAAAATGAGTTATGTTTTGTGTTCATCAATGGAAGTCGTAATAGTTGACATAAATACTAATGCACATAAGAGACGTAATTTTTCTACGATTTGTTATTAAACGGGTTGAAAGTCTACAGGAGATATTCGTATTAAAAATTTCAGTTATACGTTCTTTAACTGACTCTCTTATTCCTCGTGTATATCAAAAAACTTCATTAGTCTACGCTTCGTCATAAAGTTCATAGCAAAGCAGATGGTAATTTAAATTGCATGGTAAGAGAGCCATCTTACTGATATTACGCAAGGAGGAGGTTAGAGGAGGAGAGGAGACAGTGTATTTCATGTCGTGACTGGCAACCGTGGAACATTACCAAACCATAAATTACCACCACAAATGAAAATGAGACATTTTTATAACTTCCTCCAAATCCAACACCAGGCAAGCGTCAACAGATGTACGCAAGAATCATTAACCCCCTTCGAGCTCCTTCCAATCCGTACTTTATATTCCACAATTTGACTAATCTAATATTACTTTTCATCTTCTCTGAGGGATATTTAAAGAGAGTTACCATTCATCGGCTTATTTTATACCGACAAAAATGAACTTCTGTCTTGAGAGACTTTCATTACCGAATTCATAATCTCTAAGTTCTTGTAATTATTTACTTTCAGGTTATAGAACATGTACATGAGACGGCAATGCTGGTAAACCTACAAAGAAAAGTCTGTTAGTCACTTTTGAAAGTTTCTGACAATCGTGTATTACACTCGGAACTACTAAATCCTTGGAGTTTGACTATCGTCTGATATTCAAAAGAACACAGCATTTCGGTAACTCGATATGTTTCCGTCCTCAGGTGAAAAAGGAGAAACTACAAAGTTGGGTCCATTAGCCCATTCAGTCACTGGGCCAGTTTTCTGATCTGTTTCCGTCCTCAGGTGAAAAAGGGGAAACTACAAAGTTGGGTCCATTAGTCCATTCAGTCACTGGGCCAGTTTTCGAAAAGTTAAATTCTTTTGAACACCAGACGACGTACAAGTCAAAGAATCTAGTTCTTCCAAGTAAAACACTCTTAATTAACCGACTCAAGGGAACAGAGATCTTCTTGTGAAGCTGATATTCGCGCAGCAACTCAAGACATTCCCCTCCTTTTATGAAACAAGAAGTTATACTACGGTGTTAATTTGAGATCGTCACTGAGTAGAAGCGTTGCGTCTCTAGAGTAAGGGTAAAGGTTTCCACATATTGAATTCCCTTCGTATGAAGCAAGGCAGACAGAAGCAGGCTGCCCACAGTGGTGGCCTAATATATTTTCGCTTAATCCACTGTGTGCGGCGAGATGCTAAAGCCACAGCATTACTTACCGCAAAAATTACTGGAGCATGGTACTAGAGAATAATATTATACATGCAGGGTCAACTGTACGGTGTTTCGGAGTAAGTGATATAACTACGTAACCTGACTTTCATTCCATACACAGTGCAATATCGGCTCCAGAGCTATTATAATTAAATAAATTAATAATTAGGATGCAAATTTATGATTGTGACTATCATAATATTTCACAGTAAATTTTGACAGAAATGAAACTCTTGTGATTGTGTACAAAACAAGTTGTTGCAGCATTATCTTTGCAAAACGTGTTAAAATAACATTTATAGAACTTATTTACGAAGAAAATTAAATGTGGAAAGATCTTCAAGGCAATCGAAACTAGATTATTGCAAAAAGTACCAACGCAAAACAGACCTCCTAACTCCACATTCCTACCGAAAGCAGACGACTCCGCAAGATCACACCATGGGCGCCAACTCGTATGTATTCCTTGCTACTTGAGTAGCCACCATCAGAAATTAAATTTAAAAATTATCCGCAACCCTCAAAAGGAACGCTCGTACAGTGAATTGGAAATTAGCCACTGTATTAGGAGAGACAGACAGAGTGACTAGCTCAAATATTTAATTGTTTAACGCTGTAAAATTGGAAGATGAAGGATATTAAATGTCCGTCTCTACAGAACAAGCATGTAATTCATGCACTCATTTTACTAATTAAATTAATCGTTTATAATTGTTTAATTTTAACCGTCTAATCACAATAAAATATTTTATTAAATATTAAAATATTATTACTACAATTAACATTTAATATTTAAAATATTTCAAATATATTGAAATGATGCTCTTTCTATAAAAATGTTCGATTTACAATTAGAGCATCATCTTTTTCACGACATGTTTCGGTTTTCAATGAACCATCTTCAGGTGTATAATCGATATAAATTCAAATGTAATATTCTAAATGCAATCCTTCGTCAGATGTCCATTAAATATCAGAAAGTTATCCTCTTCTAGATCAATTGTACTTTGTTATCACATTCATTGTTGTTTCGTAAATGTATGTCGCGTATAGCGTGATCTTGCGTGGGTGAAATATTTGTAGTGGTTTTTTAATCGGTCAGATATGAAGAGTGGAGGAGGTCCGTCTAGAAGTAATGTTGTGTTGGAAAATTAATCATTGTTAACTGGGTGTTGACCTATGTACTAAAAAGCAACATTAAGTTGGCTAATTACAGAAACCACAGCAATTCCAACTTAATTTTAATACGTAGCCTACAACTATGGAATGTTTCCACTGTTTAAGTCTACTTTACGTGAGCACCTTCGAAGAATATTAGAATTTCAAATAGAACTATGTAAGATGGATCACGCTGAGAAAACACGTTTCAGCATAAAGAAACCACGAAGCAATTAATACATATAAAGATATATTTAAGTTAAGATTTCCGACACTTACCCCATCTCACTCTTTATCTGTCAATGCCACGTCTTCCGCATACTGAAAGAAGACAGACCTAATCAGAACATATCACCTTCATCTAGCCTCATTCACGAGATCATATATCTTACATCTTTTTCACAACCAAGACTTCGGCTCCGAGTTAATACTGCTGGGTAGTTGACCTGGCCGTCATTGCAGAAAAGGGTTGCGAGAACAGGCAAGTCCCTTATTAAGATGCGAGAGATAGAACACAACTGTGGGGGACAGGGTCCCACGTGATACGGCGTTTCCATGAATAGGAAAGTTTTCATTATGAGGCAACACCGTACATAAACAGTAAATGACGTGTACGCTCATGAGAACTGTCTGCGTACTTTTCCTCTCTAACCATGTCTACGAATACAGACGGCTTCTTTTCTGATTTTCCGAATAACAAAATTTCGACGCAATATTTTCAGTTGGATGGCCCAAAATAAGATATTTGTACATGAAGATTTCTGTCGTCTGGGTTGTTGCGCTGTGTAGCCTGCCCTGATGACGGAGGTAGTATGACCTCTGAAACGTCGGTTAACATCGACCAGACAACACAGCGCAACAAACCAGAAGACTGAAATCTTCATACTCATCGCCCTGATGACGGAGGTAGTATGACCTCTGAAACGTCGGTTAACATCGACCAGACAACACAGCGCAACAAACCAGAAGACTGAAATCTTCATACTCATCGCCCTGATGACGGAGGTAGTATGACCTCTGAAACGTCGGTTAACATCGACCAGACAACACAGCGCAACAAACCAGAAGACTGAAATCTTCATACTCATCGCCCTGATGACGGAGGTAGTATGACCTCTGAAACGTCGGTTAACATCGACCAGACAACACAGCGCAACAAACCAGAAGACTGAAATCTTCATACTCATCGCCCTGATGACGGAGGTAGTATGACCTCTGAAACGTCGGTTAACATCGACCAGACAACACAGCGCAACAAACCAGAAGACTGAAATCTTCATACTCACCGCTGTGAAAGCCTCAAATCATACAAATTTGTACATGCTTACGATGTTTGTTGTTATGTAAATAAATGAAATTATAAATAAAAAAGAAGTTGTATGAAGACAATTGTATAATATTCCATCGAAACAAGTCAACATACTGTTACAAACCAGAAGGACGCCTTCGACAAGGGCAATAACTACTAATCATAGTTTAATTTAGAAATAAAGATTAACTTAAAATTATGAAAGCTATTAATGCAATTTAAGACACGTTTAGATTTCTTTGCCATCAAGTAACTTGAATCATAAATCATGCAACAAAATTTAGGCTATCCATTTATCCAATTAAATTCAGATATTCGACTCTTTTGTTGAGTTTTTATATTGAAGTCGGACAACACTGCCACATACTATCTACTCATAATGACGTGAGCGAAGCTCGATCTTGAGTAAAGTAGTCCATTACATCCCGACTGATAAGTTATCACGTATACGGGGGAATTAAAAGAAAGGTTTCCCTCCTT
>NW_019060628.1:19715-70439 GCF_000696155.1 Zootermopsis nevadensis | reverse complement strand
TGTTCTTTCCCCCCCCCCCCTCTCACTTGGGTTCCTGTTTTTTATTATATATTATTTGTGTAGTAGCAGAGTCCTCTGTTGGTGACGTTTTCTGTCCACTACTGAGCCAATTAACAAAACACGGGGAGGCAGCGTGTAGGACAGAACTCCTATTTACAACGACCAGTGGCGTTAACTGGTGTCTCCCGACAATCAAAGCAACGACTTAGAAATGAAAGAATCAAAGGATTTCTTAAGTTTCGGAGTCATCGGCCAGCTATTCGTCGACCACATAGACACATCGATTCCTTAACTCGATACAAAGGAACTACAATAAACAGCATTACAATATTTATTACACAAAAAACGAATTAAAATAATGTAAATTTGTAAAAAATTAATCCGGTGAAGGAGAAAAATAGTAGGCGGGTAGAGAGCTTTCTCTAAGATCTATTTTAAAATTGTGCCCTCCCCCCTAAGAATAAAGAATTGTCAGGTGATCCATTTTCTTCGGGTTTCGGAACACTATTACATACGTAACTGAACACCGTGTCGCTTTTTTTTTAAAAAAGTTATAACGTTGATGTTATTTCTTGCTGATTACTTTTTGAAATAAAACTTCTACACCACTGCAAAGGAATGGAGGAAAATACAAGGGAGGAAACAAGGCCATTAATTAATGTTTACCTTAACCGTGTATTCATGTACGTTTTCCCCCGTGGCTAGTGGCGGTGGTGGCAACCTTTAAAATCGTCACAAACTCTCCGTCTTTCTTCCTACATCTCATGCAGTCAACTTGAATATTGTTATAAAACTTTGTTGCACTTAGTTTCGTTGTTGCTAATGAGCGGCTCGGTGTAATGTTCTTGACATGAAGTGGTTTATGCCTCACTGCCGCAAACATGAATTTTGTGTTCACATCGTCTGACATATCCCCAGGGTACACACGATATTGCAGGTGAGTTTCGAATATAGAAGATATCATAAACAATGCATATTTTTGCATACGTTTTAGTTACAAATGATTTCTCATGATTTTCTAAATATTATGCACTGAATCTATAAAAATAAACAAAGAAATAAAAAGAATTCCTGTAACATCTGAGTTTGTAGTAAGTCATAAACTTATCGTATCAAATTTTATCTTTTATTTTAAGGTTGATTTTGATATTACTGCTAAATACCATGATATTCAGTGGAAAATATATTGGAGCATAACACAGATCGTTCTGAATAGAATATTTTAGAGAATATTTCACATAGAATATGATATGAAGTACCGTTTGGAAATAACGAAAATATTAGAGAATATTTCACATAGAATATGATAAAGTATCGTTTGGAAATAACGAAAATACAAAGAAAATGTTGAATTTGTCCATATGCTTAATTATTCACTTTATCATGATGACTCATTTCATCCATACGCGCTACATGCCTTGTCCTCTCATCATCCTTGATTTCATCATCGTAATGTTATGAAGAGTATGAATTATGGAGCTCCCATTATACAGTTTAATCCGTCATCCTGTCATTTATTGCCTCTTAGACTCAAGTATTCTCACCATCTTCTTCTAAATGTTAAAGAAATAGGAGCTAAAATGATTCGTCTCAGGGCAGGGACTGGCGATCAGCTGTTATTAACACGAAAATAAAACTTTGGATTCTACAATAGATCTGAAATTACTTAACTTGCTAAGAAACTATTACCTTCGGAAGAAGAACCATTCTTCATGTAATTAGCTGCGTACATGTTGAGATTATAACATCAATAAGACACCATTCATGATCCCCATGACTCTGCTACGATTAGAACGTCCGAACGAACAATGTCGCCACATTCTATGTGAAGGACGACAGAACAATTCTACTGTGATGCCATTTCGGTTACGATTGGTATTTGGGCGTAATAATTCATGCACTATAGTCATGATTGTTGACTATGCTGTATTCATGAGCACATATCTACAAAACCACCTTCCCTCACGTGCTATGTCCCAGGCTCACTAATTCTGAGTAATGGCCTCACAGTTACGACCAGTCCTATAATTACGTTTTGGGTCTATGAAAATTCGGAGTTAATTGCCAGAAAACGATTGTGTGGTGGTATCGGTCTATGCAATCAAAGGGCATAGTCGACCGATCAACTAACTGATAGTTGCAATTGATTTGGTTTGTTTGTTTCGAGGGTCATAAAAGCGTATTTATAAATTTCGAATTATAGGGGATTAGTAAAGAAACAGGCTGGAATCGTGTAAGGGCGAGTTTATCGATAATTTTTGTGGTGTTTGTATTTAATGACATTCTGTTACTTATTATAAATAACAATAGCATAACAAATTAGAGTTAATCCATGTTTATCCGAGTTAATATCCTTTAATCCTTCGTAGCTTGTTTTCTGGGATGTGACGAGTTCGTCCAATCCTGAGAGATTCTTGAGAATCTTTTGTACGTATCTGTATATGTGGTTAGCCGATGATAAAGCTCCATACGGAGGGATTACAGAAATGATCATCAGTAACAGGTGATGAAGAACACGAACAATTGAGTCCAGTTACGAACCGAGAGCTTGGTCTTGCTAATCTTTAACTGATTCTGTAGATGTTCCGCAAGGCTTATCATTGTGACATATAGAGACGTGTGCCATTATAATTTCCTCTACTGCTGAATTCATTATTAATTTATTCATTCATTACATTTTCAACTGTATTGATTAAAATGTGTGTCACCTTATCCTTAAGACAAGATGAAATTTATAATAATAAATTATAATAAATTAGCAGAGTTTGAATAGAAAATTACTTTCATAATTTTTTGCATGTTGTTTGAAGAAAATCATAAAAAACGGTCTAACTTTTTAAGCTATTTAACGAAGCTGTCAGCAACGCGCACTGTATACAGCGTCATATGACAGAACTAATAATAAACTGAAAAGGATAAGGAATTATGCGGTCTTGGGGGTGACACCTGCACTCACAGACTGTGATTCATTAGAAACTTAAATGACCTCTTTGTTTTATGTAATGTATAAAGTTTTCAACTATGACCAATTTTTAAAAAAATATTAACAAAGATACATTTCAGGTTAATGTAAATTCTATTTGGATTCGACAAAGGGGAACCAACACTAAACTTGAACAACAATTTTCAGTGCAGACAGTAACACCAGTTTTATTCGAAATTCATTACCCACATAAAAATATAAATCATGCGGATGGACATACATAAACACTTATTATATATTTACGCGCTCTATGAAAGGAACAGTTAAAAGAGTCGTTTGAAGGAAGCAATTCCATTTCATTCATAGATATTGTGCAATAAATCTATTGTCTTTATGCTAAAGAGAAAGCCTACGAGATGCACAGTGGAACATGCGGCCAATGGTTAATTTACCTGTAAAACAATATTGCAGTATAGTATCCTGTCTTACGGCTCCATGCTTTAATAGAATTTTGATCGGTTTATGTTCTGTGGAATTTGATTACGCAGTTACCAACCGCATGAGTGATAGTGTTGAGAGGATGTAAGGTTTCGTTTTGGTTTTGCGGATGGCGAACACAACCCTGCCGAGACACCACGCAGGCTTGTCATAAATACTGACAAATTGTTCCATACTCGTTTCCCCTCTATTACACGTGTTCAGTATTCAGATTTCCTCCTGTCACTATGTGTAATACGAAGATTTCTTAATTATAATTTAATGGATTGTTTCGTGTGCTGAGGTGGGTTTGAGAAATCATAAATCTGTTCCTTTCTTCATGCAGACGGACGGACAGTCTCTTGACAGAATAGAAGTAATTTTATAATACATACGAAGTACATTCCATTTCCTCAGATTTAATTCCCCACTAAGTATTTTCTACTGATGACAACTAACTTCTTTGCCGAGTTGTTAGCTCGCATGCATCACATTCGAGAGGTGCAAAGTTTAAATGTTAGTCCATCACAGCAAATGCCAGGATAGTACATTAAAATTAGGCCAGACCGCTTTCTTTTTCTACATCCTAAACAATTCATACAGGCAGATGATGGTCTATTAATGATATTACACCTTTCAGACCAGTTGTGTAATCTCCGAAAACCTCTTTTGCTCTCCCAAAAATATCCGACGTAATACAAGACTTTCTGTGCTAGAAGCATATTTCATTTGAATATGGTATCCGTGATTATCAATTTTAATATTTATGATATTATACTTTCAAGATAAGATTTATATTGTAGGAACCCGTCACAAATGACGAAGGAAAATATTTGTTTATATTTATTTCGAATGACAGGGAATGGAATAAAAACTTTGACATTCGAGAAATAAGTGCGAATGATATTGATTCAGAGGAACAGATCACTGCTCAACAGAACTGAACAAATAGAGATTCCTCCTTTCTGGTTACATGAGATTAGTGAAAGGGGGAGGGGAACACAACAGGGAAACGGGAAAAGAGATACCACCGTAATAATAGGTGTAATAAAAAGTGTTGTGTTCCGAAGTAACTGCGGTATAAGAATTGTGCGAGGTGATTCTGTTACAGAAATTACTCTTACAATAAAGCGAAAGAATTGGAAAAAAAAGAGGGTTGCCACGACCGCAAATGATAAGCTCCTTACATTATCATTATTATTGTAACCGCACAGAATATCGCCAAAATAAACATTATACGACACAATACACACAATGCACATTCTGTAATATGGTTCAGTGACGAAGGGTTCAGTGTCCGAAATGCACAGCCGATATTGTGTCACTAGGGCTTCAGTTACAACAAGAATGAATAAACGAATAGAGAAAAAGTTGTTTCCTTTACTTCTTTTCTCCGTTTTTTGTTCACAGAGAAAAGTGATGGTGTATTCAGTGAAGCGGTGACTGCCTTCCCGGGCCTTTCGCTCTTAAAATTAACTTCCGCAATTTCATATTTGTCACGGCGACTGTGTGAGACCACTGAAAACATCGAGATGTGGAGGATAATTTTAAAATGAATCCGGCTCATGACAGACACCGGTGGCGAACTCCTGCGAACTAAGTGTGGGTTTCTACGATCTTAATATTCGGGTTCCATGATAGATTGACAATATCTTGATTAGCAAAGCGACTATCAGCTTCTTAACAACGATTCCGCTCCATGGAGTTAATTACACGCTGTTGTAGGTGATGACAATATGGGCTGAAAAGAATTTTAGTTGTCGCCGAACTGTTTCGTTTTTTTTTTATCAAATTACGACATTCATATTTAATTTTGTTTTAGTTTATTTGCGTAAGTTCATGTGTCCCTGGGTTCCTTTACCACCGCTATACGCATTTCTTACGACTCAAATGGACAGCGTTATAAAATAGGCGAACATGAACTAACTGGAAGAGGACCAAAGCAATTTTTAAGGAACTGACGCACAAAATTCACCCCAAGAGTATCGAACTTTGAAAACATGTATCAGTAAAGTAGCATATATTGACAGACTAGGGATTAGCTTACAACCTGATTTTATGAGTTTATAGCTTGACGTGATTCTTGAAGCTTAAGAAAACCTTCCTCACACCTACAAGAAAATAAAAAATCTGGCCCTTCAATTTTTGTGAGGAGAGTTTGTATAACTCTAGTTTTCGCTGTTATCCAGTCCAAAACAAGACGCAGCTAAGCCCCGATTTCATATAGTCTAACAAATTATTGAACACGGTGTTTTACGAGGGAAAATAGGATAATGGTAGTATTTTAGTCGAATGACCTGAAGGAAGAAAACCAATTGAAAGAACTGGGACTTAAGTGAAGAGGATATCAGAGTGGAATAGATTTATTTGTGAACGTGGCAACGGACCTGTAAGTTTCATATTACAACACGGGAAATTGAATTGAATTGAGTAATTGAAAATGCGTCAGTTGCTGTGTCCAACCTCTCAAATATATTTTCACAAATTTGGTATTGTCACTGGAGGTTACCCTGCCATCGTATTTTACTTTTCTCCCATCTACAACAACAACATGGAGGATATGGAGGGAAATACAATGGCATCATTAATGTATATAATTGTGTGCCATAACTAATGAACTACTAAAGCTAGTCATGTGAGAAATGAAATTGAAATAGCCTAAAACATAGATTTATGTACAATTATTTATTACGACTTAAATTAAAAGTATGTCTCCGGTTATAATTCTGAGGTTACGCCACACAAGTAACAGATTTAGGTAATCCACGTTACAGGAAATTATACAAAGAAATATAAAACACAGTTTGTTTTCCAAAAAAGGAAGATTTGCCTCATGATTAGCACTCCAAGTGAAAGGAAAGTATAAACATTTTATCAGACAAGGAAAATATTAACACATCGACGACCTTCACCGTTCTTAAATGGTTGTTTTTATGTAAGTTTCGAAAAGAATCTGTTAATCTTATTATTCCTGGCTGTCCACTAATACCTAAATGATACCATGGATTTGGGTTAAATCTTTCTTTACCTTTACAAATATCAATAATTCGCGCGACCGGTCGCACGTGTTGAGAGTCCATGACCTCTTCTCTCCGGCCAAGGTCGATAATGAGGAAGTTTAGTTACAACTCACGCTTACCACGATACGAGATCCCATGCACGAGCCAAGTTTTGTCAGAATCTACATCACTTTCGCTAATTATAACGATGTGGTGTCAACTTCATAACGTCGTAACACTAAATGAGAAACATAAGGATAATTACAAATTATGACTCACAAAAGAATTTCAGATGAAAATTGTGGCTTCTAATATTGACGTCTGTTGGTCTTATCAAAATGTCGGGCTGTTGTTTAAGGGTGCTCAGTGATAAATATCTCTATGGATGGAAGGTATCTGTCGTTAGGTATACAAATAATGTAACTACGACGAGCATAGCAGGTTTAGAGAAGCTGATAGTCGCTCAACTCAACTGAGACGTTTAGTCCAAATGCGTTCGCTTCGTTCCGTAGTTTCGGAGATGTAGCAAGCAAACACACGGGCGACGAGATCTCTGCTACGTATTAAGAAATCTCGGGTTTGTGTGTCAGCTACGGAAAGGACTATAAAAAAAATCCTCACTTACAACAGCAAATTAAGTTTAATACGTACACAGAACAGTAAAAATTGTAGTTTTCTATGTATGGATGTTAATATTTAGGATTTTATGCAAGACAAAAGAATATAAATAATTCTGAACGAAATGAATGTTCGTTTCCGAAATTTTATCTCTTAATTTCATCGTAGACTAAGTAGTTTTTGAGAAAGAAGTCTTAGATCTGAAAAGAAATATCATATAACCTCCATTGTTCCATAACACGCTTCTTGGTCATCAGCTGTGCGTTTAGTAAAAAGAATTTTACAGCTAAGCGTATCTGAGCTTAGCTGTAAAAACTTAAATCTATTCTGTATCGTAGTTAAATTCAGAGTGTCACCACGGCACTAAATTGTATTAGATTGCATTACAATTCTGAGGTTGCGATAATGTAGTCTGAATAATGATTGTTACGTAAAACATTCGAGATAACAAATGAAGAGTAATGAGGACATTTCTGTAAGGATTTGCTCACTCCCACTATTATTCGTATCCTGAACACTTGCAACAAATCAGATGTAGGAGGAGTGAGGGGGGAGGGTAGTTCCTCATGATTAACGCTGCGAAAATGACTTGTCTACCTTATGACTAATCAATTTCTAGAAACAAATGAAAAACCGCGTTCAAATAGCGAAACAAACTTAATAGAACTGAAGGGTAATGAACGAGAAGAAAAATGTTGTAATAAAAAGAAAGTTCACGTAAAACATATTAATCTCCATGCACTTACTCCACCCTTCCGCTATTCGCCGCTCCGTCCTGCACAGATCGTTGAAGCTTTTCGTTCAGATGAATGGAGGCGTACGAGATTGTGAGAGAGAGAGAGAGTTGGGAAAATGACATGGCGTGGTCAGGTTTATAAAACCCTGTGAAATGCATGGTAAACAGCATAAGGTTTAGGTTCCAGACTATAGCAGCATCTTAGCTGGCCGCTTCGAGACAACTGTTCAGGTATATAACCAGCTTATTCCCGTAGCTTTGGATATTAACGCAATTAGTGGCGTTTATAACGTTTAAACTTTCATTTCAGTAGATATCTCATTATAAACGTCGAAATAAAAATAACATAAAACTACAAAAATGTACACCGTTTTCCAAATTAGGTCCTTATAAAAGTTTATTCTTCTTTGGTCTATATTTGAGGTAGTGTCAGATGTAAGACATGTAAACATTCACGTAGGCGTATATATATATATATATATATATATATATATATATATATGAAGCCAATTAATTATAAAGAAAATTTTCTCATATTTTTTTAAATATAAAGCTAGACATAAAAAGTTATGAAAAAATGTTGTAGATACTAATAAGGTGTTGCGTAAATATTTACTGTACGTGACATTTACGAAAAGAAATATAAATTTCATTCTGAGTTTCTGGATCAGAAGGCACTGTTAACAAACACGAACCTATATATTAGGCCTATATTCGCTCGTCAAAGTATGACATGTAGCAGCCTTTCTCATTGTTCTTGTGCGTTTTCGTACAACGTGATTAAAATGCACGCATAACGGGGAGGGGTTGTGAGTGACTGTGTCTGTTCATCCTCTTGTATTATCTGATAAACTACTCGATGGATTTCTATAGAATGCGATATGTGGGGCCTATACTGGAAATTATCAAAAAATATTTCATTTTCTTTCGTATCGGTCGAACTTTTAAGCTCAAATATAGTGTTACCGACATTGTAAAAAGTGACTTATGTAACGAAATATTTGCGCTGGATATATAAAACAGATATCAATACGGAGGATTCAGAGATTTTTGTTTTAAATATTTTTCGTTGCACTAAATATTTAACAAATAAAAATTGAATAGATTTTGTCACTATATAATATAGGTAAATTTCAGTAAACGTTGGATGTGACTGTAACTTAAGCGGACAGACTGTTCAAGTTCTGTTGTTCTTTTATGCCCTGTTGGGAAAATTTTATAGTAAAAATATGGAGTAAATTAAACGACAGTGATATACAGAGCATACTGTTTGAAGAAAATTAACAGTAAGTAATACTAACAACGAAGCATGTTCCAATTTACGGATACAAACATGTTAATTTTATAAACAAATGAATTAACTAAGTAATTGAGTGACTAACGCAATGGAGCACATCTCTTCTTGAGAAGCTATTGAATAATGAGCTAGATATCGCATATTAAGTAATTCGATATTTAAATATTAGGTTATATAAACGGTGATAGAATGCAGTCCTACCACAAAAAGCAACAAAGAAACAATTTAGCAAAAGTGTTTAGTAAATAAATTGTACTTAACTCAGAGATATTCTCGAAGAAATCATGTGCTCCTTTTCATATTAATATTTGTGTTCTGACACAGAACATTGCAGTAAATGCTCATCCATCCCCAGCGAGCACGACATTTCAGATTTCCTTGAATCGCGTGCTAATAATAAGAGAGCCAATTACCACAGCAGATCCATTAGCTCATTTTGTCGCTCTGTTGGTACTCAAGAGTCACAGCATTTCACCCCTAGATTCCTGTAATTTATCTTCATTAATCATCACCGAAATGATACATGTCTCATAGCTTATATTTCTGATCCCATATATGGGGAATTAAGATTTATTGCTTATTCATTATATCCTATAAAATTTCACATAGTCTATCCACTTTCTGAATTACTGAATATTAAACATTTATAAAATGGTCAAAAGCGACAGAACGTAATTGTGAGGTAGCATGCGATAATTTTTCTGAGAATGTGCAAGTGAAATTTGTGTCCCTACTAATAATTTTTGATTCCTGCTTAAGACTTTTACAAGTATTGGTATGACGTTTTATCTGAAAGTCTTTTTTATAAACAATTTAATTTATTTGGTTTCATCACTACTAAATTATTTTTATGGAGCGGAGTCCTTCTTGAGAAGCTAGTAGCCTCCCAGGCGGTAAAAAGAATTTATACCTGTTTATAAAGTCCGAAAGTTTATTGCCGTGTTACAAGAACCCGCGAATGGATCCTACCTAGATCCAGACGAATTAAGTCCATACCACCATACATTAATCTTTAAAGATTAATGCGCTTATGTCAACTATTTCTTCTTTACAGAGTTCACTGTACAAATGGCAGGCTCATCTTTGAGCTGGAATATCCTCAGTTTGCTGTTTCTTGCGGGAGTTGTACTTTCCTCTCCAGTAGACGGTGAAGATGAAGGGGACAATTTACTAGTAGAATCCACTGTCCGCGAAGTGCGAGCACTACCTCCACCAGGTTTTGATCTACTGGCTGCTGGCACGGGCGGTCACTACGGTTCCCATGCTGGTGGAGGAGGCCATGGAGATGTAGGGTACTTGCGCACCAAGGACAGCAAAGGTGACGACGGTTACCAAAAGTTTGACAGCTACCACAAGAAGGACGGAGACGCATATGGCTACGAAAAGCATTCTTCCTTCGGTAATGCCCATGGCGGTGAGACTGGAGGCAAGTACCACCACAGCGGCTCCTACAAGGACGGGCACAGTGGAGGAGGTCACTACGAGGGCGCGCACTCTGGGGCAACTAATGATGGTGGCCACGCAGTAGGGAATGAAGGCGCAGGAACAGAGCAGAAGGATCATGAGGGCGCTGGTACTGAGGGAGAAGGGTACTACAGCGCCGCATTGACGGACGGCGAACATCATCACTACGGGGGTCATGATGGTGGGTCAGGAGAACACCACTCGGAACACTACTCATCTGGCGACGTGGGTCACCACGGAGATGGGGAACACCACAGCGCTCACTACACGTCGGATGGGGGCGAGTATCATGGAGGCTACCATCGCTGATTCTACCACAACGAGAAGAAAACCTGATATATTTTCAGTTGCGATTTAAATAAATTGTCGATGGCAAATCGGGAAAATGGAGTAACGGTAGAACAACTGCCCTCTACAAACAATTTTTAAATTAAGTACCTGAGATGACTTTATCGTAGCAAATTAATCACTGGGAGGTCAGTGATTTTGGAATCATTAAGAAAGACCCTGAGTATAATGCAATTAATACCCGTTCTAATCATTGAAATGTGCACATAATTAATTAACATCACATTGTCTTATTATGTACGTACGGTATTAAAATCAAGTAGTACTATCAAGATGTCACGTTTTCTCAAATGTTTAACGAATTTCTCTGTTAATTATAGATTTCAATATTAAAAGCTGCTATCGTTATGCAATACTTATTATCACAGCAAATACTTATACACCACAAATGTTTCGTATTTTGGTTTCAGTGTTGCCAAGTATTTCTTCCTCTGTTATTGTTTCATGCAATCTGTGTGTATGCTTTAACTGTATACATTTTACCAACTTCTTGTTATTTATTGTTATTAAAGTTATTAATGACGACTACATTCAGATGTATTTAATTATCTTCACAAATAACCTAATATACGATACAACAGAATTAAGTAATCACCAGTCCAATAAAGTAATTATAAAATTAGTCTGTCTTCTTCTGGCACAATTTCCATATAAATAAAACACCTACTTCGAACTTATGTTTGCTTCAAACTGAAATAGCAGGGGAAAAAACAAACACACAGTTCAAACTAGTTCATGGTAAGGGCCTACTACATGCAACAGCCTAAACATCACATCAGTAAGGCATATTTTGAACGTGTAGGTAAAACCTCACACATTCTAGATTTGGGCATTAGATGGAGGTGTTGGTAAGGGCCATTTAACCCCCCCCCCCCCCCCCCCCCAAGCTTTACATCTTCTACGAGAATCCATCCTTTATCTCTTTGTTTAATTGATTAAAAAGTTAAGCCAGGCACTTTTTATCGCCTTGTATTGAAAATCCAAGTTAAAACATGCGAAATGATTCAGAGGTCTTACGAATTTATAAAAGTTGAGTAGGTTTCACTGGTGCGGGTGGAAGAACATTTGTTTCCGAGTGGAATCATAAGCGTATGTTGCCTTCGTACGTTCTTCAGAAGTGTTTATAGCAACCTAATCTACCAGAACGTGAATACAAGTCTTTTAAGATTGAGTTACTGATAGACACTTCGTTCCTTCTCAATGCTTTATGGACTTGAGAGCGCACCTCTTTACTTTCCTGTTTCTCGTAGCAACGGGATAAGCGATCCTGTTTATAAGTTGACAACTTCAAAGCAAAGTTAGGCTTTTCCTTGTTTTTTTTTTGTAGAAACCGTTGGCTCGTGTATGAACTTCAGATAAATAAACAAAAATAGAAAAGCTGAGTTTCAGCAGATTTTACTGTAACAAGCAAAAACTGATTTTATGTCTCTTGAAGAATTAAATGTTATTACGTCGTCGTTAATATGGCTATATAGCTACTTAGTTAATGAAGGTAAGTTTCACTTACACCATAGATAATTGCTTAAAACAAATAGGTTCATTAAATAAGGAAGTTGTTAAATTTTGACACTATTTTCCCTACCATCGTAATAAATAAACAAAAGCACATCGGATTCCTTGTGGTTACTTTATGGGCAAATGTAAAAGACAAAGTTTACCTTACGTATGGGACAGTGGAGGTTTAGCTCCGTTCATTTGCTTCGGCACAAGGAGGTGAGTGATTTACTCGGGTGGAAAACTGGGTGGACTTCAGAGCCGATCTGGACGCGATGGAGTTAAGGAAATTTCTCTGAATCATTTTCTTGACTGTGACGCGGTTACCAACGCTTCGAAGGAACATACCGCCTATATCTTCAGAAAAAACATATAGATGTAGATGATGTTAACATGTAGATGACAATTTACATTTTCGTCGTCTTAAAAATTTCAAATCTCAAATAAAAATAACTGTCTACACTGGTACGTAATAGTACCCAATCGTCCGATACGCAGCTAATGTCGAAGAACTTACTGTTTATTCTACGATAAATAAATATAACTGGATGGAGCAGATGCGTCCTTGAAAACAGTATGTAGGTATGTAGTTGCTGGCTTGAATAGTTTAAATGTTCAACACTGTCAGTGGAAAAATATATTTTTTCAAACTGCGCAATTGTTACAAATGAAGAATATATTGTGTAATAGGCATATAAATTATACTGACGCTCATCGTCGCTGCGACCAATCTCTGGTCCATCTGGATGGCAGCTACTCCCAAGACTTATCCCGTCGAAGGCGATGCTCATATAAACAAATATTAAAAGCTTCCGTTTCTACGATAAAGGAGACACAACGTGTATCCATGACAAGGATAAGCTATTCAGGAAAAATCTCTGTTTGCTATGAAAACCATATTAAATCCATAAATATACTCCGTGGGGAACAATAAAAATGCAGACTTGGTTGTTTTAAGTAAAAGGTACATTACACCACTGGACTTTAAAAGGATTGAGAGACTACAGGCTAGAGGAGAAATGACAACTAACATCTACCTAGTGCCTCAGTCTAGAATTAGCAGAATTAGAATTGCACTCGGCTATACGCTTTCATGTTATGGTACTAATACCTGCTTTTTCTTGTCTGTTCGATCGCATTTCTTCCCACAGTTGGAGCATATTCAAGCATCCTATTTTATCATTCCTGTCTCCTGCCAGTGAAAGTCAACTGATTAAGCGTCTTTTTTCTACCTCAGTTCGAGGTCGAAGTTTTTATCCTTAGAAAAGGAATAATGAGTAATTATATAAGCATTTTCTTACCGCTACTAAAGAATTGTCAGATGTCATGGTCTAATTTAACGTGGGATAGTATATTTTCTTGAGTAGTCCATTTGTGTAATTTATTAATTGCAAAACATCCAGAAACGAAAAGTGGGAATGCGTACTGCAGTTGAATGTTATTTATTACTCTCCACATGTTTCGTTCGCTAATTTTTACTCCTGTGTGTTTTTTATATTTATTTAAACCTAATAAGAGATATGAGATAGAATAAGTCTTTGTCTAATTCATTGAGTGTTAAACAGAAGCATAAATGGAAACTAAATATAGATAATTTAGCGCAAAATGCAGGACAAGTGCCAACAGAGTTATTTGTTGAGACTGAGATTGGTTGTTTCCAATGAAACCAACTGATTAGGTTATGTAGTTTAATCTGTTGACGGAAACAAAGCCAGCTTACAAAATGTTGTGTAATTTGAAAATAAAAGACAGTGGGATAAGTCCAAGACTATGCATCGATTCAATGGCAGCCCTTTGTCAAAAATCTGGAGACTAAAATTTGATTTTTTATCTAATGGGAAGAACATAGATTAGATAAGGAAAAAAGAAGCCAGGAGGTTATAAATAAAGTGTTTTGAAATATCGACGTGATATGTATATTTTACAAAAATAAATATATCCAATTGAGTAACAAAATTCAATAGAACACAGACAACTATAAAAATATTGAATATGACACATAGAAAATATAAATATTGCAAAATCAACGAAAATGTAGACAGGAAATATACATCAGAGCCATTACGGTCTTGCAATAACAGAATCACAAATCTGATGATAAATATTTATCTGAACTTTCAAGGGGAGTGATAAATGACGAAAGGAATCAATGGCATATTTTTTTTGAGTCACTGCAATATCAACAATTTTTATAAATGTCGGCTATCCATTCTGATAACATTTACTTCATACACACTTTCTGAGACAATTTGGCTCGTTCAGAATTCAACATTTTCATCTTAACATTTCAGGGCACATTTCTACTACTGCTTAATTACAGGTTGCAGACGCTAACCTGCAGTGAATTAATGCGCACTTTCCTTCTTTTATCGCCGACAAAACAAGGCGACCGAACGTAGAACTCTGACTCGAATGAATGCAGAGGGCGTAAAACTTCGGAAAGCTAAGTTCACATCCATCCTTCTCGTTCTTTATAATTTTGCATTTTACTTGATACTGCTTCTGTAAACATTGTCACCGCCTAACGATAACAGAGCTCAAAGTAATTGCTAACACAGGGTAAAATCTTGGGAGATACGATCTTTATCACTTGATTCCTGCTTCAGAGACTTAGGTTATCGTAATCCAGGGTTTGATGACACTTAGAGTCGTTCCCTTTTATAATCAAGAACTTGGGTATGCGGGACCATGAGCCATTAGACTGGAGAAATGAAACCCGTTTTAATGCAATCACCAGCTCACCCAAACCATTTCTCTTACTTATAAGAACTTTATTTGATATATAAGTTTTATTATACGCGTATCTGTGTAGAAGGCACCAAGTCAGATAAACCACCGAATAAGTGTGTTATAGCCCAAGTAAAATGGAGTTGAAATGTTCCAAATTAAAGTAGTTTTATAATACTATTTGATATGGTGACATGGAGTACAGAGACTGCTTTTAATATTGTGTATACTTTCAGGAAGACCTCTGTCATCGTCAATATTTGTAACTACATATGGCCATTTTATCTGGAAATATGAATCTAAACTCTGCCCGCATACTCCACTGTGATCACGATGATTATGGAGGGAACAGATCATAATATCAAATTTCCTGTTGATTTCATATTAAAAGTTACATAGATATTATTAATTATTCTGTGTCTGAGGAAAAGCCTTTTGTTGAAACAAATGTCTTCGTCTTTTATTAACACGTTTTGTAAAACGGAATTGCCATTTCCCACATGCCTAGAATTCCTCAACGGAATAAAGCTAACGCGTGCTGTACCATAAATTTTATTGAAATGGCTTACAATCTTCCTTGGTTTAAACTGTTCGTCCATGCTTACGAATACAGCAGGCCTACTGGCTACGACCGATGAGAAGAAGAGAGACGGCCAAGTATGCTAAAGAACATTAAAACTCTTAGTTCCATTTCGCGTTCCTGGCGCTTGTGGAAGGGCAGGTCTTACAAGTCTTGTCGATGGGACAATTCGACGGGGCAAACACTCATTTGGATGCAAACTGCAGGACATCTATGCCGTGCGTACAGAATGGAACAAGGAGACATTGACAAGTTTTAAATGCGAATCGAATTGATGACGACATTGCATGTAGAACAGGAATACAAAATCACTTGAAATGATTACATTCAGCAAGTAGCTATTATTCAAGAGTAGAAAGAAAGAAAAGTAAGTTCGCGGAATATGAAGATGGACAAAATTACTTTTCAAACACTTCTTTTCCTTTAGTTTCATGAAGAAACGCGATATGGGTTCTGTGTTTGCATTTCTACCTTCACAGAATCCAATTTGTTAGTGTTTTGTGTTATGCTTCGAAGGCCTAAAAGGAAAGTTCTGATAAATAATGTAACACTGAAATGAACGGAAGATTACCAAAGAAAGTGAATGAAGATTTCAAATGAATAGAAAATCTTTGTCCAAGTACAGAATCTTTCAGATGGGCGGGATTAATGCAAATTCAAAGTAATGCCAAGGTTTAACATTTTAATTCACAGATGGGAAATCACTATTCTTTATTTAATATTCGTTAGCATTAAAGAGGAGTGGGACACGAAAAGGGCAAGTGAGGTATCCGACAAGTTTTGTGTACAGAATTCGACGAATTTTGAAAATGAGAATTAAAGCTACAAACTAAGAGCTTTCAGCTTAGCGCTCTTTCCGAAATTCCAGTTTCGTAACAACAGTTTATATGCTCCAGTCTGGATGACTGTTAGCAATATTCGTATTTTTCGATATTTCGTACCTCATTATTCTTTCTGTCCACACATGATTGATCTGTTACTACAGATAGGCAGAAATATGGGTTTGAAAAAAATGACTTTTGAATGACCTTGAAAACTTAAAAGCCCTTTGATCGGAATAACCTAGGATATATATTTTTCTGTGATACAGATAATAACCGATACAGAACACAACCCCACACACTGTTTCTTTAATAGCATTCTCCCTGCTACATCTAGATTTTTTGAACCATCTTATGACTATCTTACATTAACTTCAGCGATAAATTATGAAAATGATACATTTAAGTTTATGATACAACGGATAAGTTTGAAACAAAACTTGTGTATATTTGTAAGATATTTAGTTTATTACATTAATAAACTATTAACACAATAATTTATTTTAAAATGTTTCCGTAATTCAGTTGATCTTAGGTTAAAGCAGGATTTTTTGTTTATTTAACCACACTCTCAGATTCTCAGACTAATTAGTGTCGAATTATAGGACAGTTGAAAGCTAGTTAATTGGAAAATACATAGATGAAAACGATAGTGGCCTAATTAAAAATAAAATCACGGCATTTCTTTAGAGGAACATATAGAGAAACAGCCAGGATATCCGGTATCCGGGCGGAGATTTAAAACCGGGACCTCCCAAATAACCACTCGACCGAGAACTTCGGTCTGTAAACAGGAGCTGCTGCGTATGTTACACATTTAATTCCAATCCAGTAATCGGTAGAGGAGATTGTTGACCTTGGTATTTACTCTACCACTTCACACGAATATTTATCGGCCAACCACGTGTTTTACATGTGCCGTCCTGTACTTTCGCCCTGGTTTACTTTTTTCTTGTTTCCAATCCGTTAGGCAAATGCAGTGTTAGCGACTTGCTAGGATTCTGTTGCTGGCTCAAGACGGAGAGAGGAGCGTCTGAAAACTTGCTCCTTGTGCGGTGTGTGAGCCATGTTCGCGAACTTCTGACATAGTTTCGTAGATCTTGTTTTAGTCAGAACATGCAGCAGTTTGTACCTGTACTCTGAGAAAGAGGCCAAGGGTCACAACACAAGAGAACACGGGGTTGTACTAGAGTTATGAACTTATCGTTTATGACTTAAGTTTCTTGTTTCTTCATCAGATCCCTTGTTCGACACATTTCGAAAATCGAAACAACTAATATAGGGGTCCATAAAGTGTTGTTAATCGAGAATATTCTTGACAAGGTACAATTTCTAGTCAAGTACAATGAATCTTATATATTTATTTTTACAGTCCATACACAAACGTTGAAGTTTATTGATGTTGTTAAGATTATATAATATTAAAACATTTGTTGTATAAAATATTATATTTGGCGCTCTTAATCGTACATACGATTTTACATTATATTATTAGCGCTTTCCATCTATTAAAACGACATGTTTCGACGGGTAATACCGTCGTCTTCAGGTTTTTATCAATTTTACAATATTTTAAAATTATTAGATATTTAATGCAATGTATTATAATGATCTGTGGTTTGTTTGTAGTTTTCTAAAAAAATATATATAAATAAATAAATATATATTTAATCAAACACAAACATCAAAACCTTATGAAGAGCGGGAAATGAGATTACATAACTAACTTCATGAAGAAAATTCGTCCTCAAAAAGTTGGTAGTCACTTGGCCAGTCGAAAGTTTCCCCAACTTTTATGGAATCCGAACGTTCATTACCATGTTCACACGATTACGCCAAGTCAGAGGCCTTACGACATACTTCGTAAGTTGCTGGATTTTTAAGGTGAAAAGTTAAAGTGTCACCCCTTGTCGGATGTCCATAGACTTTGCCTCCATCCGCAAACTGATGGCGCGCCATAGCGTGGTGATATGGAGTATGAAATTTAATTCAGAATATGGGTATATAGGCCAACATGAATAATTTCGAACGTAATTTTTTTGCTTGTATTAGGTTTAATCTTGCTGTAAACAAAATTAACATACATACATATAATACCAAACTGTTTAGGTGCGGTTTACTGAATTTTTTATATCAAAGAAATACTTTCCAAAAATTAATGTTTATGGTTTTGCGGTAAACTTTCTTTGCCACCAGACTGTCTCTCTTTCTCTTTCTATAAATAATAGTACAGCCCTGTGCGCTGTCAGTCACTGAAAATTCTTTGTACATTTTGTGGTTTATAATTATATCACGGAAATAAGTGCCTACACGCGAGAGTAAAAGCGAATATTTTTAATATACAGTACGCCTTAGTAAGATTTTACGTTCTCAGACGCATTCGTTGGCGGTTATACTTATCTTTTGTATATGCAAATGTATTACTAAAACATTATTAAAACAATATATGACATATCGCATAGTGAATTACAAAATGCTCCAACTGACGGTAGAATTTCTCTACATAAATTATAATCATGACCATAATTAACATAGTTGTCGTAATATTCTTTATCATCATCAACACTTTCTACTTTTTTTATTAATCACTCTATTAGATTTTTCGGTTTCTGAATATTACGTTTTAAGAATTTTATAAAATATCACGCGGTCTTGGGCGTTATTGTGTTGGCTTTCATAAAAAAGATTCCTGGAATATTCTAACGAGTCTTATCCGGGAATCTAGAGATGGCGTATTATTCAACTAAAAATTATACAATTCAAAACCTTTAAAGAATCCAAGTTCTCTTTCATTAAAATTAGCACAAGTTGATTTAACTTTCGTAAAAATTCTTCTCAGTATTGCATTTTGGGGGTCTGGTTGGTACCACTGGAATTTTCTAAGACTTAAAACTATGCATCCCCTGAATGTCCTTTATAACAGCTTACCGTAAAACTCCACTTCAGAGGGATGTTATGAACCTGGCTGCTAATTTCGCTAACGGCAATTTTACTTCTCGGAATGAGGTCGACCCAATTAAATATCAAAGCAGAGCCATCTCAAGCAAGTTCATGCAACAAACGAAATGTAGAGACGATTCACAGAAAGCTGCTGGAAGCCAAAACAATGTTCATCCTTGAATTTGAAGCGTTTATAGCACGAAGTACGTAAATTTAACTTATTATACGTCCGTTCGCACGTTTATTATCCGAAAACACTACTCACACAGCGCAATAACCCAGAAGACAGAAATCTTTACTACTCAACAAATTTTGTTACAAATTACACAATGTCTACACCCATTTGTATCCGTAGAATTTAATTTTGGCAAATGGAAATACAATAAAAACCTTATTACACATGATGTTCAAATCAAAGTTTTATAACTTCTCAAAAACCGTTTATCGCACACACAAAATTTACATCAATGTAAGACCCACAAATTAGGCGGGAGGACGCGAACTGACTTTATCTGGCTTAGAACAAAATAAAGCGACAGTGTCTTGTGAACACAGTCAGCAACTTTTCTGTTTCATAAACGGCGAGCAACCGGAAGTCGTGTCCCAGTGATTAGCACTCCTACTTTGTATTTGTTAGGTCCCGGTTTCAAATACAGACCCGGAGACCGGGTATCCGACATTTGCTTGTGCATTCAGAACAGTCTGTCCAGACACGAACAGGGTATTCCCCAATATAGCCGACGTCAACCATGTTTTGAGGATATGCAATCAATTTAGTTGGTGGCCAAGGTTACAGTTTTTTGACGTGAATACGTCTTTAAAATCAGACCGACATAAGGGGTACAAGGACGGAAACGGCGATGTAACGTTTGCAGGGTGATCCATTCCGACACTATAACTTCGTGACTAATAACACGATTGAAATAAATGTGGTCTCGTCGATCGGGTATACGACTACGATGCGAGCATGAGCTTGTATTCATTTAATTCCCATATCCCAAAGAAAATATTACTCGCTAACGCAGACGTATTCACGTAAAACCCACGGCCGTGTCCCCGACACAGCCACACCCGGAGTTTTTATCAGCTAAGAGTCTGTAAACGTTTCCAGGGAGATCCTATACCGTGGGTTTAGTTTGTTAGGTGGTACGTTTAACACAATCTGACAGAAATCTGACAGAAGGTTTGCCCTATGTAAAATATGAAAATGTGAGTATTGTAATCTTTATTTTCTATAAAGCTGATTTATTTAAGAAACTGGCTTGAATTTTATTTTCAAACAAATACTATAAGAACCCCTCATTATGTAAATTATTATAAATTCTGTAAAATATTAGTCGTAAAAATGAAGGGACGTTTCCATTTTGAAGATCTAAACGTATGAAATTTCGGGTTCCGTAAAAGCATAGAATTTTTTCATAAGTTTTATGACTATTTGCTTCTCAAGAATGATTCTGCTCTATTTAGTTAGATATGCTACCCCTACTACTATCACTATGTGAGAGACTCCCTTTTAAGATCATATGACGCTTCTGATCTCTGAACAATAAATTATACAGAGACTTTCCTGTCAACGTAACTCGTTTCATTTATTGCACACAAACAATGTTAAGCAGCTATATATTCCAGTGCGTGCATCATTATTAGGCTATAAATATATTATATAAAAATGGTGTTGCTAAAATGTCTAGATGTAGTAACCACAACATATTTCATAGTCACCACAGTGGCAATAACATTAAAATTCTCGTTAACCGCCTCACTGTTAAAATATCACACAATCAATCTCTGACTGGATTAATCTGATAATAATCACATGATTCTACATGACTGATGAATGTTTGGAAATGTGAATTTATAATACTAAATTACTAATGGCACAAAGTGTAGAAACTGCATGGAGCAGATTCATTTTTGAAGAGCTAATAATCGATCAGGCATTGAAGAAATTCCTGTATTTTGTGAAACCCGATGTATTATTGTAACAATATTTAGAAAGTCCGCTTCAGGATCGTTTTCTGAGCCAGATAAATCTAATTTATAACTCAATTTATATTTTTCTATGATACATTTTATTAGTATCCTCCCATCTACGCTTAGGTCTTCCGAATGGTCTGTAACTTTGAGGTACGGAATTTGTTTTAAAGAAGGACCAGAATATCTCATCACCATGCGTTACAGCTGCTGTTTCTGTTCTGTTCTACAAGGCGCAGCTACGAGAGAGAATTAGCCTAATTCCCCTTCATATCCAACATTGTCTTCTCAGAGCATTTAAGTTTCCTTCTAATAGTCGTCCTTTGGATGTTCGTCCTAAACATTTGCGTCGCTTAGTGCTTTCTCGCCCTGCGATAATCTCTCTCCACATGTGAATCGCGCTTTGGAGCAATGCGGAACGGGAACTCCAAGCGTGAAAATATCTCTCAATTAGAAATAAAATGTCTTTGGTCTGGAAAGAAAGCGACTGTTGAAATGAAAACCACATTAAAAATACTAATAATAGTTTATTTCACAGTAGTTATTTTAGAAAGTTTTTAAGTATGTGCAAATAAGGAAACGTTTCCAGCTACTGTTTTGAGATCAGTACCTGCAGAGACAAGAGTCCATGTTCATACCTGAATTTAATATGGTAAGTTAGAATTATTAATTTACATCTAATGCGGGCTAATTTGGTTGCTTAAATTGAGTAAAATGGAAGAAATATTTAAAAAGTAGAATGAAACAAGTGAGTAATATAGGGTATTATATTACGGGATACTCATTGTTTATTGAAGTTGTCTTGCATTCGTGGCCACTGAAATTCAGGAGACTTGAGATAGACTGGGAATAGTTTGCATGCTGGATACCACTTGGAAAACTCAGCTTCGAAGTTCGTGAGGGAAATGAAAGATGTATATGTAACTTGGAAGTGAAGGTGGGAGATAGATGCCACTCAGCGGTGTTAAAACTTCATGTTTTATACCACACTGCCATTGCCACTTAAGATGAGTTATTAGGTTGGTAAATTAAGTGATTATACAGGCGGTGCCCTTATCATAAATTAATAATTTTTTCCCAAGTTTCATACACTGTATTCCTAGATTGAAAACGTACAATGTTCATTCTTCATACTTTTCATATAATATATACTAGCCTTTATCTCATCAGATGTAACCAATTACTTGCAGATTTCTAAAACATTACACTCTATTAACAGCACGTATAAGTAAATGAAACGCAAGATGATAGGCTCCATTGTAATAGGCCTACTATATGTTTTTCTCAGGCAACAGCGCCACGTAAATAGAACATCACGAACATCAGAATATAGCAGCTTTTTGAGATATTGCGCTGTGTAGTCTCGTAGAAGTTAACTGACGTTTGAGAGGTTCTTACTGCCGCCATCATCACAGCGATGATGACAGAGGCTGTAATCACTTCTGAAACGTCGGCAGAATTCTAAGAGGCTACACGGCACAGCATCCCAGATGGTAGTCATCTCCATAATCGCTACCACGAGAATCTTAAATATCACGATCAGATGAACATGAATCTTTCACAAATAATTTCAGAATACGCTATATAAATTTGGTGTGGGTATTAACTGTACAAAAAGTACTTGAAAGACAAAGAATCGGGTGGAGAATGGATATTGACATCGGCGTTACAAAATAAAGTTGTTACAATGAGGAAAGTTTTGAACTAGCTCAGGATAATATTCTGTTTCTGCGACGTTGAATTTTAGGGAATTATAAGTACAAAATTGCTTACTGAGTGGAATTCGTTAATAAATTAATGAACCTATAATTAGTTAAACACATATTCAACACAACTTGTAATTTTTATAGGCAATATGCAAGTCTATCTTAATCGCTTATTGTTTTTTAATATTGAAAGTTATAAGAAATGGAATATATTTGAATGATTTGAGGTTTTCACAGTGGTGAGTCTGAAGATTGCTGTCTTCTGGGTTGTTGTGATGTGTAGTCTGGTAGATGTCCACCGGCGTTTCAGAGGTCATGCTGCCTCCGTCAAGAACCCAGAAGACAGCAATCTTCATATTTGAATAAGTTGACATGTGTTGCGCTTAATGTATTGTCTCTCTCTTTGTAGACCTTAGATACGGGAGGAACGTGTTTTCATTGACAGCAGCGATTGGATCGTGTGGCCGCAGCTCTCAAACAATGGAAGCGAGTAGCAGCGTCTGCCCGCAGACACCGAGAGCAAATGTCTGTCTGATCACGTGTTTTCGAAAGCGTGACCGGGACGTTTATTGAAACTACTTATTTTCTTAAAGGCAAATCAGCGATTGGGGATTGCAGTACAAGTCTAAAACGATGTTATTTACATCACGGTCGATTAGTCAGCTAGGTGTGCCAGGCTGTGAGGATTCAACTGTCTCTTTTATAGGGTTAAAATACCTGGCGAGTATCTCGTACTACGGACAAGTAAGCCGAAAGTTAAGTGACAGTCAGCGTGGGGAAAGGTCTGTGGGAAAGGAAAACTCATGAAACTATTTCCCCATTAATGCAGATAAAACATCAACAGCAGATGCAGCAGCGGAAAAAATGTGTATAAATACAGGTAGCATTTTTCAGTACAGTTAGTTCTATTCTTGCTACGCGGACCTCGACTTCTGCAATAGAGAGTTCTGGGGTTGAACGGAATTAATCTGGCATGGTGTCAACCGCGTCATGGAGACTATGGCGTCTCCACATTTTTCTGGGGACTCTTTGTTTACTCCAGGCCGTCTGTATGGGCCGGGAACTTAGACGCTTTGAACTTCTTCCTGGAGAAACCTTAGAAGACAAAGATCTAGAAGCAGAGGCTTCTGAATTCATAGTAGTCAGAAAGGATGACAGCGATGTTGCGGACTTAGAGACTGCTGCCTCGCACCACGGACACCACCACGAGAAGGGAGGTGGCCACAAGCACCACTCTGATCACCACGCCAGCCATGGCCACAAGGGTGACAAAGGATACAAGAGTCACCATCACCACGAGAAGGGAGACCACGGCAAGCACGGGAAGGAACATCACAGTGGCTTCTACAGTGACCACGGAGGCCACAAGAAGAAACACCACGACGAGGCTGGACACTATGGTGAACACCATAAGGGAGAAAAGGGTCATAAGGGCGCGAAGTACGGAGAGAAAGGTGGCCACAAGAAGGGGCACAAGACCCACGGCTACCACAATAAATTCCATAAAGACGAATATCACAAGGAACACAAGTTTTACGACGACTACCACAAGGGCGGCCATCACGGTAAACACGGAGACTTCCATGCTCACCACGGAAAGAAGGAAGGTGGCCACAAGAAGGGAGGTCATCACAAGTCTGGTTATCATGACGATCATCATGGAAAGAAGGGCCATCACGACAAGGGCCATTACGAGGATGAGCATAAGGGCTTCAAGGGACATCACGGCCACGAGGAACATCACGGACATCACGAAGACTACGGCAAGAAGGGTGGTCACCACGGAGGAAAACACTGGGGCTACAGCAAAGGTCATGGACACTAAGTTATTTAGTTATCACGTGGTAACAATAGCAATATTGCAGATCCTCATTTCTACGCCAGTTTTACATTCTTTGGAACACGTAACGTAGCTAAGACAAAAACCACTCTTAATCTGAGAGGTGGAAATTTCTAGATTATTTTGTGCAATGAACTTATCGCTCTTGACGATTATTTTCGAGTTATTGAATGACAATGGACAGGTAAACTGAGACAAAACTGAATTGAGAGATCGCCAGAATGCTATTACCGCAAATCCGTCAAAATATTTTTACTGGTAAGGGCGCTTTATAGAAAACTGATAATATATGTCATTGACTTATTTTGGAAATATCCGGTCACTCACTTCTCAGAAATGCACACTTCAAAGACCAAGAAACCTCTGATAGGAGGCGGCCAAGACCCACACTGGGTTGTGGAGCCACAGGGAGAAGAAGACAGAATCTTTATTTTATACACTTCGGCGTAGTTTGTAATTCAGTACTTCCGCGTCACATTACTATGTGTTTGTACTTCGCAATCATCATGTTGGCTACAGTACTGAGAAAACAGATTGCGCAAAGCGTAGGGTACTAACTTCCCTATCCCGGTCCGTCTCCTTTAAGACACCAAGATAAATAAAGCGGACAGTACACACCAGACTATCAACGAATACGAATGCATCACGCTATTGAAGACAGACGCATGTTTACCAGACAATTTATCACACGTAAGATATTCATACTAGTATCTTTGCATCATGTATTGGTAGCCAGAAGGTTACAAGAGGTGGTATTAATAGTAACATTTGATTTATTAAAAATGGGTATTCATATTTGTGTATGCTGTTACAGTTTTGTCATTTATATTTTTTGCAAAGTTATTTTGTTACTTTGTTACTTTACACTGGTTGCACTTCACGTGATGGACATAACAAAAGATGTTTTGAAATATTAAATGTCGTTTCTACTCATCATTAAAGGTCTTCTTCTTTACATCACCTCAGCTGTACAGATAAGAATTCAAGATAATTACGCATCACATAGCAAAATGAGCAGAAAAGTGTTGATTGTTCTGAAAGCCCCAGTTAATTTAATATGGATTGAAATGATTTATTATAAAACAGCACGCGTCAATTATCTGTTCCATACTGACCGTCCCATTATCCTTTATTTATTCCATCTAAAAATATTTTATAAGATTAGAGCTTTTAATGCTCCTAATTTTTTAAATTTTGTCCGTCTTCCTGTTACCTTATCCCCTTTAAGAAAATAAATACATACAAATTACAACAAACACCGGCATTTTGACAGATGTATAAATATTATAATTTCTACTACTATCAATGGTGTTTACATTTCCTTTGTCTATACTCGAGTATGAACAAGCAGCACGCATGGAGAGATGAGAAATGCATACAGAGTTTTAGGCGGAAAAACTGAAGAGAAGCCACCGTTTGGAAGACCTAGGCGGAGAGGGGGGATAATACATATAATAGTGGCTGTTATATAAAAGACGTATGAGAGTTATTACAGAACGTTCCTCAGAAAAGGGACCAGTGGCATACTTTTACGAACACGGCAATTACATATTGGGTTTCATAAGATATGAGTAATTCTTTGACTAGCTCAGGTTCATGCTTCATGGTTAGTTAAAGTTGGTCATGATGGAGTCAAGTGGAGCCGACTCTACATTAGATCTAAAACATGTGTATTTTTAAAAACCCAGGGTTTAAAATATCGTGTGGAATTAGGCTCAGGCCTTCTAATAAAGTTAACTTAATGTTCTTCTGTAAATTTAAAGTACGCCTACGTTCAGACAACTGGAATGATTGATATTTAAGCACATTTTAATTAAATATGTTTTTGTGATTTTTCCGATCCACATTTACTACCGAATAACATCATACGAGTCTCAGGTAAAAATAATTGCTCACCCTTGATTTAAAATAGAATTAACAGTTAATACCCTACATGCAGTGCAGTGTATTGGTATTGTCCATTAAAGTGTAAACAGTTTTGTTTATATGCTTTTATATAGAATTAACAAGAAATAGAGAGTATGTATTAAAATCACATGTACACACAAAAATTGTTTCGACGGTATATCACCCTATAAAATTATCATTGTAGATTGGGATTTCTAATCATAAAGGTAACCAGAAGATTAGGCAGAGGTATACAATATTCCCAAATGGCAGATTAAGCATTCTGCTGGTACTAGTTACATCGACGTATTTGTGTTCTGAACGAAGGAATTAGAAATGTTTCGTTTCTTAGCTTTATGAGTCCTGCATTATTATTTGTGCAAACAAGCATATAACTTCAAAACAAAGGGTTAAACAATATTTTTCGTACAGGAAAATTTACTTCTCCTGTGTCCCGAAATTTTGTTACAATTATTAATAGGTACTTCCTTGCCAGGACACGCAGTGGTACACGTTTCAGAAACAGTAGCAAACGATGTTTTTGTGAGAAGTAATGTTTGAGAAAGAACACACTGTACTTATGAATATATGTTAGAACCTGCAGAATCTTTGTGTAACTGGCTTGAGCAAGGACCTAAGAACCAGGGTGACCTTGACCCAGATGTCATAGCAGAAGTTTTGAAGTGTCTATTGCACAGGGGTGACCTAATTCTGATTTTCAGTTGTGTACTGTGTTATGTGATTGATATTGGGTTGCGTTTTAAATGGTATATAACGTACTTTAAAATCCAACAACCAGGCCTGCTGATCGCGTATTACCTTCACAGATCTTTATACGATCCATCTATGTCTACGACATGTTCCATTTAGTTTCATTTTATGAACCACTTTATCAAGGTCCTGATTGAACTTCTGTGTGTACATTCCGAGACATTTTGAGTCTTTTATTAAACTTACATATGACACTTCAGTTACAGTAATATTAGTACGGGTGCATGTAAGTGATTTTAATTTGTTTTAAGGCTCACATAAATAACACAAATTTCCAATTACATTCCAAGGCTCTACAAGCCCATTCGTCTTGTTTCTTTGTTCTTTCACCAAAACGAAAACTTAAACACGCCGACATGTACCAAAGTGTTTTAAGGCGTAAAATATTAATAAATTTAAATAACTTTATTTTTAGATACAACGGTGTGTATACGGAACATTCCATTCTGCAATCGACTTATCTCGAACCCGAAACTTTCACTTATGGTCAGTGAAGGGCTAAATGTACATAAATTATTCAGCCC
Source organism: Zootermopsis nevadensis (assembly GCF_000696155.1). The sequence continues at coordinate 42,313 of NW_019060628.1, read as the reverse complement.
CTTAGTATTCAAAATGTTTGAAGTTTTCACCTCTCAAACCGATTAACGTTTTCAGCGTTTTCAGATCTTGAACGTGGTATATATCTTTATATATACACTATTTTATCATATCAGAACATATTTGTGTTTGAATCCCGTAGGCGGACACAATACTTTTTAGGAATGGTTTTCTTGTTTATTGAGTTATTTTCAGCTACAAAAATAACCAATGAAATAGACAATACAAGACTGAACAAATTACTTGAATGCGACGATGTCTAGGATGCATGGATCCCTATTTTATCACCCGTCATGGCCTTAAGACGGTTTGCACAGACATAGAAACTACTTCGCCATTTGTTTAGATTTGTTCAAGAAAAATTGCTTCTAAAAATATATATTTTCCATCACTTTATTTGTGGGTACTTTACTGAGCAGATGTACGACGACCAGCTTTTAAAGAATGACTTTTCCATGGTGAGTTGGTTAAAATCGTGCGTGTACATCTGAAACCTATTACGTAGGACACGTGAAAGCGTTTAATTTCCAATAAGTCCCAGAGTACTAATATAATTAGACCTGAATAAAATGTAAAACAGTAAACGTGTTACGTAGGAAGGTAGCGAATCTGGTTACGTGGTTTATGTAAGACCCGTGTAGGAACAAGCGTGTCTGATAGGGAACTGCGTTCCAGTCATTGACACGCAGTCCACCGTAAGATAACAGTTATGCAATTACTCAGAACTCTCAACAGTCAATAAGTAATTAAAAGTTTTTGTCACAAACAGCTAGAAAGTACGAAGTGCAACTAACCAGTGATTTCTATCACACAAGTGTTGTCATTTAGGAGTCTGTAACTTAATTTAAATACTCCTTAATATATAATGCCTAGTGCCATGCAATATTTAACAACTAATTGTGATGTTATTTAACGGCCATACGAAAAGTAAATACTTTGTATAAAGTGCATGAAATTAACGAATAAAGAAGCTGTATTGTCTGTTCGTCCTCAAGCGTAATCTCCTAAACTATTTGACGAATTTAGATGAAGTATATTATTGGAGTCGAAAATAAAAATTGTTTAACTAATTTGATTTTGATATATTTGTAATCGAAATCTTCCTTTTAATTAAGCTATAATCGAATTAGTCTATTTTATGTAAAATAAGACTTGTTCTAAATTAATAGAGTCACCAAATATAATACATAAACTGAAGTTAAAAAAAATCCGTATCCAATACAATATTTTTTGTGTAATTTTATATTTCCATACCACACCAGAACACTGTTTTTTAAAAAAATATAAGAGGATCATTGGAACTTATATGACGTCCAAAGTACAGAGAAGATGCAGTTTTGTGGTGGCGTTCTAATACATATGTCTAACAGCACAACACACTTCTTTTGATCGAGCTGTCATTCTGTGGTTTCACGTTTGCAGTGATTAAACACACTTCTCCTTCAGTTCGTATTACCTTCCCACAGACTGGATGAGGAGTGGACAATATTCTTGATTTGGTAAATTAAACATAAATAATATCAGTGTCAAAAGAGACACATGTTGTGGAAATATAAGAGCAGACTAAATGAAGAAGGGGTCAGAGTTCAGCAGTCAGATGTTGGGCTTAAAAAAGAAAACCACAATTCTATAGTATAGGGGAAGAATAGCAAATCTGTACTATAAATTAAAAGTAAATAAATACAGGAATAATTGGACATTCAAACGTGCTATATAACGGACAAACGAAAGAAATTAATGTCGGATATATAGGAAAGTAAAAGAAAGACAAAATAAACAGAAAAGACACAAAGAAATAAAATAAAAATTAAGGAGAGAAAGTACATAAATAATGAATGTAAAATAAATAGCACACGAAAGAAAATTATTAAAGCAAACAGAGCGTACGCTGGTAGACAAGTATTAAATACTATAACAATTTATTTCGCCAATTCTCTATTACGTGAAACAAAAGAAAGTCTTAGAGCAAAACCCAACATATCCGTCAATTATGGTAAGCTGTTACAAATGCATTTTAATTAATAAAATATTACGGTTTATTTAAACCGCAGGCAAAGTAATGGTGTGAATTATATTGGTTCATCTTTGTGATACAGCTAATCCCAAGATTTACTACAAACGTGACAGCAATGTAATTAAATTACGGATCCAAACTTAAAAGAAGAAGGAAAATTGTATATCCACACGTAACAACTCGACACAGGCTGAACATATTTTCGCAAAAATTTGTATTGAGTACTTATACTAAAAATGCGTTGATATTTTCTATTCCTGATTAAAATCGAACAATAGCGGGCACATTATGTTAAAACATGCAGATGTTTCTGCGCTCTGAAGTACCTGGGTTGGGTATCTTCAGGATAACTTTGTTACTATTGTTACTTTCAAGTGTTAGTGGGAGATCAACGCATTGCGATTTCCCAGGCATCAGTGCAGACATGATCGCCCTGATGACGGAGGCAGTATGACCTCTGAAACGTTGGTTAACATCGACCAGACTACACAGCGCAATAACCCAGAAGACAGAAATCTTCATACTCTGATGACGGAGGCAGTATGACCTCTGAAACGTTGGTTAACATCGACCAGACTACACAGCGCAATAACCCAGAAGACAGAAATCTTCATACTCTGATGACGGAGGCAGTATGACCTCTGAAACGTTGGTTAGCATCGACCAGACTACACAGCGCAACAACCCAGAAGACGGAAATCTTCATACTCACCGCTGTGAGAACCTCAAGTCTTACATGTCGGAAATCCTTCGTCAGACGTTTTCAGAGGCGCCGGACACCGAGCAGAAACTAGAAACTTTTATGTTTCTGGTGGCATTAGAATGGAAACGACAAAGTATTATGTACAAAGCCCCTGGTAGTTTCTATATGCGATTTCAAGATACTGGGTTACTGGAACGACGAAACGTGCTAACCGCCGTGCTTTGCTGCCTCGAAAAATAATTCGTAACTTACTGGGACGTAAATGAGAGGGTTGGGTGTGTGCCGGTGGGGTTCCATACTGCGTAATGCGGGTCCTCAGAAGGGAAGTGGTACTTTGGCGTAGTCTAATTGCACGCTGCTATGTTCGTGGATATGATTTACTGTGTGGTACTCAGCGAAGGTGAGACACGGCTTGATGTGCGCCAGACACTGGTCGAGATTTCACTGGTTTCTGTTTGTCTCAACTTCTCTGCATATTATGTGTTGCCGTCTGTTTGTTTATTATTTTTACGCAGGTTTTCTAATACGAAATTCTCATTGTATGCGAATGGATAATTTAAGCTTAAATTGTCGATTTTTATGTTCCTGTGTGCATAGTATCGTTCTAGAGACTTTGTGTGGGATCCCATCTCCACGTTTATAACAAATCTACAATTCCATCTCTGGGTTCAAATATGTTGTAGGTTTCTAAAATATTGAATGAGTATTTAGAGCTGCTCTTATTACATTGTGATGTGATATTTTTGTCTGGTCCAGAAAGTTTGGCTAGTTTGGTCTACGTACTTTTTACTGAAACTTCAGGATGTTAGTTAAATTATACAATTTTTTTGAAAGGCTAATGTTTGCTTGTGTACTGGACTTTTCTACAAGTAGTTTTTGATTGTATGTTTGTTGTTTTGTACCTTGTTTTCACGTCTCTGTGTTTGAAATATTTTGTAATAATTCCAGTTTCACTGTTTGTGTGTGGAAACATAACACACTTTACCCTTTTTATACTACTGACAGCAAATGATTTAGCTTTTAATTAGTAGGATTTGAGGATCTTACGGCGGTCGGTCAGAAGACGGCTGTTGTATGGGTTGTAGCGCCATGTAGTCTGATAGAAGTTTTCTAACGATTCAGAGGTCCTTGATGCCTCCATCAACAGAGTGATGATCCCCAAGGACCTCTGAAGCGTTGGTAAATTTATACCAGACTACACTTCGCTACAACCAATTTTAGCTAACACTTTATCATGAGTTTGTTGTTGTAAAGATTCTTATTGAAAACTACTTTTATAATTTTTTTTCTCATTTATTAGAAATTTGGACTTTATATATCCGTCGTATTAAATATTACATGACCAATTTTTTGTGCTATGTTGTGGATAATATTATCAGTGATGGTTGGTTTTCTAAAAAAAAACTAACATTCTATTTTATTTAGTTTTCTTTCATTGACTTGCCAGCAAAAGACAGCCAGTCGATGTTTTTAAAAGTGGTTGTAAAAAATTGAATTCAAAAAGGTAGCTATTCAAGTGTAAGAATAGCTCTAAAATTGTGATTTACAATCTACTGGGTACACCAATACGTAGTTCTGATTTCTGCCTCACTGAACATGGTCATGAAGTTTGGTTACACTTTGTCTACAACTAATATCTGCTCTTTTCCGAATATCTACAGAAATTCTGTTCTCTATTTACTTATTGGAGTGAGAAACTGATAATACTCGCTACACGAGAATCTCATATTTAGTTTTGACTTCGATTTAAGCTACTTATTTAAAGAGAATATGCCACCAATACACGAAGATGAGTTTCATGTTCAATGATTCAACAATTTTAATACTCGTTGCAATATTAGTAACGGGAAATTGACATTACAAACAAAATTTTGGACGTTTATAGGTTACAGCTCGCAAACCTGGAATGTGAGTTTGAATCCCTCCTATGGTATTAAAGAACGCTCCTCTGTTCTCTGTTGTGCTGTCCTTTCTAGGTAGAGGCCTTCCTGATTGGCTGATATTTATTCCACGCAATCCTACCAAATGACTAAAATGATTCATAGTTTTAGAATTCTGATCTGAAACATGTCACTAGGACAAATAAGTAACTGAAGTCACACACATTCGAAATTTATTGATTTGTATAAATCAATGTCACCGGGCGAAGATTCCTTAACCCAAAAGTGGGATATTTCTAGCCATGACTAAGATTCATCCAGCTGTAGCCAAGAATGCTTATAGGCCTCTGAATCATGGCTGACGGCTACGGGCACTGGCACATCACGATCAAGAGCAGATCAATCAAGTGTCTGTTCTCCCAGCGGGTATCGAACCTGTGGTTTGACAAGCTTGCCAATATACCCGGAAGGTCTACGTGATCCGGTAATGAGGTAATTGCATAAGAGGACATTAATTAAGAGATGTGTGTATCACGCTTTAGGCACATGTAGTAATAACTAACAGACGAGTGGATAATCAATTAGGGCAGGTGTTACATTGGGGCTCTAATTCGATTGTTTTCACATTTCGAAATATTGAAATATTTTAAGTAATTTGTGTTAGTACAGGACCGTTGAATTTTTTAATGAGACAAATAGAATCAAATGTGAGAGTAATCATGAGCAGTCTTCATCATGCGTTTATTTCAAGCACTTCGTGCAAAATAACGTTGAGACACGTATGATTTGTTAGTGTTCAATGTAAAGACTTCCAGAGTAAACCGTTGCCAAGCGATTCGCAGGTTTATCGAAGATAATAATAAAAAAACTTTCCAGAAAGATTTGGCAACGTCTGTCTTTCCTTTAAATTCCTGGGTGTGCGCAGAGACGCTACAAGAAATAATTAGTAATTTTACAGTTATCACACTCGAGGCGTGGATATTCGTCCGCGTTTTTCTGCGTAGGTAGAGGCCTTGTGACTGGCTGAACCCGTCCAAGGATTCTAATAAAATATATAAAGGGCTCCATAAATATTTAAGAATTTCCGAATTTAAACAGGCTATGATGTACGTATCGTAGAAACTGATTTCAGTAACTTATTTAAATAATGATAGATTTCCTCCCACATTAGAACATCTTGGAGCACCTACCTTAAAATTGTTGATAGCAAAGAGCAGAAGATAACTAACTCAGACAATCTTCCAATGATACGGTATTCAAACAAATTTTGTAAAATTAGTTTATTATTTGAAGTCTTTCATGATCTATAAAATAACAACAGGTTTAAGCCAGAATTAGAAGAGAAGAAGCCAACAAAATAACGATACTCTGTGTTATGCAGAACAAGTTTGATTGTTTCTCTATTATTTAAGCTTGTGCCATAATTAAACTCCTTTTGGATATTTTTCGATAGGTACAAGGGACGTAGGAATGCAAATCATGAGAGGAAAACAGCACATTGAGACATATCGATTCATCCTCACTTGGACAACCGAGCAACTGGACCACACAGTCGAGTTTACAGGCGAAGAATTAATGGGGTTAATTATCATTCGTTCCAGCAGCAAGACAGAACCATGGGAAATAGCGATCTCTTACGTTTATAACTGAACGGTGAAAATGGAACTCGACAAATTATCCAAAGAAGCGTTTCACTAATCTTGTCTGTTAGTTCACTGATCGCGGCATATTCTTTCTTATCTTGTCTTTTAACTCTTTTACTTTTGCGGGTCCGGAACTAACCACTCGTAACATTGTTTCACACAGTAGAAAATTCTCAAGTCGCTGGTTCTCCAGCTACAGCTTTCCGATAATTCTCATGTAGCTATCGCCATCAGACCGGAGACGGACAGCAAGTTGCCTCATAACAATGTACACGTTAAACGACCGAATTCACTGCGCCTGGGTTTTAATGATGTCTTTTTTATTATAATGGTTTCATGACGTCTAATTATGGGATGACTGAGAATTAAGGATTGGAAAGGATACGGAAATAATCTGTCTCGACCAGACTACACAGCGCAATAACCCAGAAGACAGAAATCTTCTTAATCTGTCGCTTCCTATGTTAAGGTGTATCCTAGCATTTATGTTGAAAGTACTGAGAAAAATTACGGAAAATCCCACTAAATGTAGCCGGTCTCCGGGGTGACATACAAAACCCGGGACCTCCCAAATAACGAACCACTAACCACTGCACAGTAAATACAAAACACCTAATGCATTAATATTAGTTTAAATTCAAATAAAGAATAAACTATTTGTTACATAATGAGTTATGTGGCCTACTACAGTCTTATACCTTTATGAAATTCGAAAGAAATATGTTCTACTAATCGGTCGCTGGACATGAAGAAGAAGAAGAAGAAGAAGAAGAAGCAGTACCAGTAGTGCTGATGCTTTCTACACTAGTCTCTTAAAGCCACTTAGCCCAACTATTATGCAAAGGTTATACCACCATGACTCGGTCCCCATACCTCGTTGTTTAAAAAAGGTTGTACCACTTGATGGTGACTCCAGGAGTTAGAGGCTATTTCGTACGTTAAAATAAAGAATATGGGAGAAATAAATTACGGACACATGTAACCTAATAGTCTAACAGATTTATTCAAAATCCTCTCCAATTTATTATTAGAATTTTCATATTTTGTCTCGGGCTTTACAAATTTATTTTAAGTTCGCATTCTCTCATTAGAGGACTTTTTAAACAGTAATAAAGTTTTCTGCATGAGTTCTTAGGCCGATATCAACCCACAACATAAGTCTACTTCACAGTGCAAGGTAGAAAAGCTACAGTAAATATCCATAATCGGAGGGAGATTTCAACCCTAGGGCATGGCGTTTAGGCGGTCTAAGTCCACGCGAACATACTCGTAGTTCGCACTATCACTGTTATAGAAAACATTATAAAGTGTACATCATTTTATCTGAATTCTACAACTTTGCGTTCCTGAAAGCAGGCGTACAAAAGTATAATTATTCCGCGTTCACACACACAATAAACAATTAACAACACGGTCTTGTTTGAAGGGGCTTCGAGTATGGGTTAGAATTTCTAACGGCCAATTCAGTTCTCTACAAGGAAGGAAATTTCTGCCTAACATGGAAATTTTGTGTACGATTTAAAAAAATACTGAATACTTAATTACGACAATATTACCTAGAGGAAAACAGTAAATAAATTAATAAACATTACTAACCCCATGGAGCAGGATCCTTTTCGAGAAACCAATGGTCACTCAGGGAGTAAAAGAAAATCCCCAGTAACTTTATAGGGACCGAACCTTCATTACATTGTTCGTAAATCCTGAGAGCATTCCAGAAGCTGATCTAAATGAAACCAGCTTACGGGGCACACGGTATTTCCTTCAGATGCTTATCACTTGACCTTTCAAGATCAAACAGGAAGTGCGTTTAACCCTTTGAAGATCTGAGTTTACATAAAATATTTTAATTTATCTTCTTGCTTTAAGAACACAGCGCGTCTTTTTTTTTTTTTTACAAAGATCAGCAGGTTAATGTTGTTTAAATATTAGCTGATTTTTTTTGAGAGTCATGTGAAACCCATAAATACACTATGTGGCAAAGTAATGACTTAGTGGTACAATTTATTTTATTAATTTTGTGTGGATTATTTTACTACGCTAGCAAACAATCTACCGAACCGTCAAATTACCTGGTTAAAGAGTCCTATGTGTGTTCAACACACCAAACCAAGCGGCTGTCTAATTTCTAGCAACGTATTTACCAATGTCTACATTTATATCATCCTCCAATTTTAAGCCCGCTTTCCAAACAATATCCCCACCAAATGCTGGAAAGATTTTTTTTCCTCTCCTGTCCGAGCTACATGTCGTCGCATCGTTAATATAGTTGATTTGGTTACCGTAACATGCCATGTGGCCTGACAAATTAGGGATTCCCCGTGGTTTAATGTTTCTCATTTTCTACTTGCCTGTGATAATCCCAAAGCACCTGTTATTCCATATCCTGTTCATTTTTTACTTTAATGATACAATTTGCCCCTGGTCCAGATTACACATTAATAATAAAGTACATCAATCAGATTCAGATGTTCATAATCTGCTCTAATTCAAATTACACTCATCAAATGCCAATCAGATGAGAAAACAAAATAATAAAAGGAAACAAACATTTTATTTGTGAAAGGAGTAATAAACTTTCGGATTCCACCAAAAGCAAAGAATTTCTAGATTAGGCGACGGACTATTAACTTCTCAACAAAGACTGCATTCCATGCAGTTAGTTACTTTAGCTATTATTATGTTCCAGTTTATTTGCCATTAATCGTATTGATAAGCATCTTAATAAATTTATTTAATTAAATACATTAATCAGAATACCTTAAATCACGTGTGCCAGCTTGTGTGGATATTAAATGAGCAGTATCCTAAGTAAAATACAAAGCTGGACACTGCAATTGTGAAAACAGTAAAATAATTTATAATATTATACACACGATAAACTTTAATTACAAAACGTCACAAACGTAGGAAATTTACTGTCCAAATATTTGGGATGCCGAACGTTCGTTGTATGTATGCAGACACAAAACTATTTTAAAAGTGAAGCAACCGACCACCGTCAGTTGCAATGATGATATTAAATGAGTGCCGGAACACGCATGAGTTATGAGACATTTCCAAAGAATGACGCTGTTCTCAGGCCTGCATAAAATCACGCAATCGTACAGAGCTGTAAGCAGCCATAATGCAATTTAAAATACAACTGAATGAATTACCACGTAATCATGAGGCGTGAAAAATAGCAGAAAATGATGTATACACAGAATTATTGTCATATTTGGTAACAAGTTGGTTTCCTCGCTTACTAGGCGAGAGATCTTTCCGGCTGAGCGGAGAATCTCTCCATGGTAACAAAGATAAGGAGGGGAGGATGATGGAGAGGGAGTTTCGTGAGAGAAAAGGAGCAAAAAGATGTCCTAAACAAATAGAAAGAAAAGTTGCATATGGCGGAGTAGTGATGGAAAACTGTAATATAAATAGCGGTCGCGTGAGATTTAAAAGACAGTTCAGCACTAGGTGTCACAACAACACTATTTGCAAGGGTGGTGCTGCGATGGCAACGTCACTGTGGCGCTCCTGGCGCCTAGCATTTCTCCTTTTCGGAGCTCTGTATTTGTTTCAATCAGTGTGCACAGCAAGGGAGATCCGTTCCATAGATCTTCTTTCTGCTTCACTGGAAGATGCGGAACTACAAGGAGAAAGTTCCGCGTTGATACCAGTGAAGGGAGTTGCTGAGGAAGCAGAGGATTTAGAGACTGCTGCCTCGCACCACGGACACCACCACGAGAAGGGAGGTGGCCACAAGCACCACTCTGATCACCACGCCAGCCATGGCCACAAGGGTGACAAAGGATACAAGAGTCACCATCACCACGAGAAGGGAGACCACGGCAAGCACGGGAAGGAACATCACAGTGGCTTCTACAGTGACCACGGAGGCCACAAGAAGAAACACCACGACGAGGCTGGACACTATGGTGAACACCATAAGGGAGAAAAGGGTCATAAGGGCGGAAAGTTCGGTGAGAAGGGTGGCCACAAGAAGGGGCACAAGACCCACGGCTACCATCACAAATCTCACAAAGATGAATATCACAAGGAACACAAGTTTTACGACGACTACCACAAGGGTGGCCATCACGGTAAACACGGAGACTTCCATGCTCACCACGAAAAGAAGGAAGGTGGCCACAAGAAGGGAGGTCATCACAAGTCCGGCTACCATGACGATCACTACGGGAAGAAGGGCCATCACGACAAGGGCCATTACGAGGATGAGCATAAGGGCTTCAAAGGACATCACGGCCACGAGGAACATCACGGGCATCACGAAGACTACGGCAAGAAGGGTGGTCACTCTGATGGCAAGCACTGGGGCTACAGCAGTGGCCACGGTGGTGGCGGCGGCGGAGGTGGCCATGGCCATGGTCATGGTCATCATTAAAGCCACACGCCAACGACATTCACAGGCACTAAATGTTCCTGCGTCTCAGTTTCTGGTTTCAGTTGCAGAAGACATATCACTTAGAGGCGTAATTCAATATGCAACGATTTTAGCTACACTACATTTAATTTTTTTTGACAGAGTAATTTTCGACACTGTTTATGTTTAGTTAATCGACTGCTGTTTGTATTAAGACACAAGCCATTAACAATACATCGCAAAAGAACAGTAAATAGTTTCATGGGTTTGCAAAATTTAGTGTCAGAATCACGAAAATGATGCGGGAAATATTAACACCAGGATTGTCCTCTAAAAATATGACTTAAACCGAGCTCTGTTTTGTTGTTTATGTTGATTGTTATCTGTTAAAATATTTATTTTTGTTGCTAGATGTAACAACCAAAGAAAATACAGAAGATTACTGAAAAGAAAACATGTTTTAAACGTTATTCCTTGTCAGATACACGTAATATCTTTGTGACTTAGTGTAAGATTATTAATTACAGAAATTCCAGTTCTCTAGTCCCTTCCAATAATAACACCAGTGACTTTCAAAGACTGTGAAATAACGTTCATATAATGCCCGCTGGAAGCGATTAAATTAATTCCCTACTGTGATAGTGAGATTCGGGATAATGGCGCAGGTTAAGAGGCCACTATTCAAATGTATCCTGAGAAAACAGTGTGCGAGGTGCGGATTTTACCACTGAAGATGAGGGTGATGTTGGAAAGGTGATAAAGTTGAAGAATAACCGAGCGTCCTAGAGATTAATTTCTGAAATCTTTCTTGTATATACCAGACATCGAAGACTGTTCATAAATTAGAGATCTATGCTGCCTTTTCAGAACTAAGGTTAAAACAATATGGAGAATTTTGCTAACGAGCATTTACTCTTCAGTCATTCCCTGCGTTATACAAAAACCACGGGATGGATGGTAGTGTATCGATTCCAAACTGGGGACTTTGAATTTTTTTATTCAACAAATAACGAAAGCCCGTGTGGGCACGGATGGGGATATGACAAGTGAGTAAAATGTTTGGTTGAAAAGATTCAAAGAAAGCGACCAATCAGAAAATGGAAGGGTAATATAAAAATGGATTTCACAGAAATAGTGAGTTAAGATGTGGACTCGATCCATCCGCCTTTGGACAGGGACTGGTGGCGGTAATAATCTTTTGGGTTCTATAAAATGTAAATTTCTTGACTAGCTAAGAGACTACCAGGTTTCAAGAAAAACTCAGCTCAATGGAGTTACCTACCTAAGCATTCTCTCTCCTCTTTGTTTCCTCGATACTGGTTGGTTCCTTCACTGCTGGCAGATTCAAAGCAGAACGCAAAGCCAGCGTTTTCTTGTTACGTGTTTATTGTAGTTTTACATGAATTACATCTGATTGTACCAAGTGCACACAAAACAAAAGCATGTTTGAGACGTTTATAAGTTTATCTGCTTCATTTTCATCACACAAAATGATCGTATGACTTGTGCAGGTCGGATTTGCCAGTCCAACATTATGTTTCTTCTTTGTAACCAGTCAAACAATGCAAATGTAATCTAGAAGAATTACTGTGAGTCCACACCAGACTTACAAGACTATCCTACACGAGTCTCAGCCATATCGTACAGTATGTGTAGCTCCGATCTAAATTTATCACTTTTCTCAAATACGGTTCATAACGCAGAAAGATATATACATCAGTTTATTAGAAACATTCACAATTTATAAATTTATATTAAACTTAAATATGTGGAATATTAAATCAGATAAAAATTCCAATCATTATAGGCCTACTCAATAATTTACTAATCTAGAGTATTCGAATTTCTGATAGTGATATTTCTTCCACGATAGTTAGTTTTTCAGTAGAAAGGTTATTTCATTTTCATATGTATTCACTGTCTGTTTATGTTTATTATACCACAAGTTTTCCATTAGAGGAAACAGTAACTTAATTTAACGAAAATAATTCACTATTTCTCTACACGATTCAATGTTGTATCAGAGATACTGCAATAAATATTCCAATAATCAGTTTGAAAATATATATTTTCTGTATTGTAAAATAAATAGCCTTATTATATATTGAACTACGAGGCGCGTCCACAAAGTAAGTTTCCCACTCGTCCCACAGCTAGCAAACCTTATATTGCCCAAAGCGACTGTGCGTACGTGATAGAGCAATGACGTAACATGGCGCATGCACTAACGGTACTTCCCGAGTTCTCATAGTAGCATCGTTGCAGCTGTTGAAGATGGAGGTTCTTATTCCAGCTCCCGCCGACTGTGAAGTGCGGTCAGTGATAACGCTAGGCCGCACACGGCTCGACGGACAGCAAGTCTCCTGCAGGAGTTCAGCTGGGAGGTGTTTAATCATTCACCCTACAGCCCGGACCTCGCTCCCAGTGATTTCCATCTTTTCCTACACCTCAAGAAATTCCTGTCCGGTCAGCGTCAGCGTCAGCGTTTTGAGAATGAAAGAGAGGCGGAGATGGTTGTCACACAGTGGTTCCAATCCCAGGCGGCAGACTTCTACGACACAGGTATTCAAAAGTTGGTCCCACGGTATGACAAATGTCTCAAATCCGGTGGCGAATATGTTGAAAAATAGCTAGACACTTGCTGTATCTGTTGCAATAAATATTTACATGAAATTGTGTTTTGTTTCTGTAAACGGCCCCAGGGAAACTTACTTTAAGGACGAGCCTCGTACTTCAGAGTTCCTGTCAGAATAATACAGGCCTACTAACCTTTCCAGTTTGAGTTTTGAGCACAACAGCATGTCCATCCACACTACTAGAGATAAGCAAGTTGTTATCAGGATGGCAGTCCATGTCAGTAATTGTACCAGTGTGAGCTTGTCCTTGAGGTACGTGGTGTAATACTGTCGCAGTCTTTGTGTCAAATATTTTAAGTGAGCCATCTGCATAACCTATCGCCATACGTTTGCCTGGAAATTAAAAAAATTTACATCTTAATTTCATTCTCTCTACTTCGTATTTCATGACGTAAATGGCAAGGTAAAAAAATTCCACCTGGGATATTATCAGAACGTTTACAGTACCTGCTGCACTTATTTCTCAAATAATTACTCAAATAATGACCATACAAAATTTCATTCAAATCCGTCCCATGGTTTTTGAGTTGAACCACGCGGATGACAGACAGACATGATCAGCCCATCATGCAAAGGACACATAAAAAGCAACTTATAATGATAATGGCTGGCATACTTGTACATTCTGCATGAAGTGCCCTTCCAAATTATGGGGATCTATTTCCTTTATATTATACACAAAATCCTTTCATTTCTTCAGTTTTCACAGTTTCTATGCAAGGAACATACAAAAAAATAAAAAGAGGACATAAAAATCCACGTACTGCCTGACAGCAAAGTCATAATTTTATTATAAATTGCATACCATCAGGCAACATGAGTCCACAGTCTGCTTTGTCACCATGGCCAGGCAACACTTTGCATTCTCCTCCTGGAATTCTCCACACGTATACCTCCCCCGACTCAGTTCCAAGCGTTCTAACCGCTAGACCACCGTGGCTGTTATTGGGCTACGCCATAAGAATTACGTATGTTATTTAGTACTGTAAAATGTGACAGAATGGTCTTGTTTATGTAAACTTGAAAGAACTGGGAAAGTGACAGTGGCCTTCTTCAAGGTAATAATGTGCATGGGACATAAGAAATGCGTATAAGATTTCGATTGACAAGCATAAAGTTAAAAGGCCATCAGAGCTCCACATAGATAGCAGTAACATATTAAAATGGCTCATAATATGGTACAATGGTAAGCTTTTATGGAAAACGTATTGGGCTCTCAGGTTATATAAAATGCGGACTATTTTACCATCAAAACGATTTGTAAAGAAGACTGCTCAATGGAGTTAATTATTTCAAATCTGCATTAGACTGAGGAAAACTACGAAAAACCACGGTCAGAATAGACGGCTGACACGACTTCTTACAAGTCTTTGTTAATAAAATGAACTATGCAAAACAAATTAAAAATTATACTCCACATAGCAGCATTGCTATATTTTGATAGGATTCGGCTGTAGGAATCTCAGACCATCATTGTAACAAATTTGAAAAGATGTACTGAAGTATATTTTAACGTTGTTGGAATTTATTTTTACATACAGCAAATACAAACATTTATTAATGCGCTAAAATATTAATATTATTGACAAATATTTAAAAAACGTTTTTTGTCTAAAACAGACTTATAATTTACATTATGTTACAACCTTCTGTCCGGTAACGCCATTCTTTAGACAGCTTTATGGTTGTATTTCAGTTTCATGTAATTTCTGTATCATACGTCTAATGGACTGATGCAACCAAAATAGATGTCCATCAACAATGTTTATTCCAAACCGTGAAACATAAAATTTAACTCAAATTAATTTCGTATTTCAGAGATGCTATCTCTTAATTATACTTTTATTTTAGAAAGTTCCTGCAAAGAATGGATAAAGAGACATTGCTATTTGATGTATTTACATTTCGTTAAAATTACTTCTGAAAAATATTTTACTAACACTATAAATCTGAATCAGTAACTTTTTGTAAAAATGGAAATCCTCATGTACATATGAAAGTGCAAAGAGACGTTTTCTAAGTTTCAAATGGAGTTTACTGCGTTTAAAAGTAATGTTTAAAAATTCAATGTTTATAAACGTCTTCATAGACATTAACAGCGCAATGCTACTTTGTACTGCGTACTTCTCAGCGAGAAAATGCATAAGAGTTATCGACTCTTGTACCTGTCATTACCCACTATAACATCAAGTAAGGGAATAATCAATGTTTCCTTTTAACAATAATTTGTCTATTTGAATGAAATGCCTTCTTTAAAGCAAGGCGAAGAGGGAATATACCTGTACTACTTCAAAAACAATACACTGACATTTGAATCAACAGCAGTAAGTAACCTACTTACTCTCATATTTTCCTGTCATGTAACTTCTTTATGTTTAAGGAGAGAATAAATAATTATATTTATCATCAGAATAATTTCATACGATTATAGTTGTTCAGCATTCTTAGATACAATCAAACTACATATATTTATAATATGTATTTGGCCATTAAAATATTTTCTAAATCAGTGTCCTAGAATATTAAATCAATAAAGTCCTGTACCAATTGTATTTCTGCAAACAAAACATTATTTATTTATTTATTTGTAAGATCGAAATTATATGTACACATTTTCGCCCATCTGGGTTATTCTTCCAAATCTGACATCGGTATTTTACAACGTACGAAACACCCCTGAAATATGTTACTCTCTCTATTATAATTGAGAAAAGTGAGAAGTAAGGAGTGTTTTGTTATAAAAAGCAGCGATTAAACACCAAATTAATAAGTAAAAATTCGAAGATAACTGTCTTTTGGGTTTTTGCGCCGTGTAGTTTGGTAGAAGTTTACAGACGTTTCAGAGAACCTAGTTGCATCACCCTGATGATGGAGGCAGCAAGATCCTCTAAAACATCGGTAAACGTCTATCAGACTACATCGAGAAGACAGCCATCTGCAGACTCATCGCCGTGAAAACCTAAAATCCTAATTAGTAAAAATTCGGTTTAAGTATACACACATTTAAATTCTTATTATTTTATATTATAATTACACGGCCTATATGGGTGTTACACCTTAGTATCCATCTCAGGTAAATACAATTTATCACAAGCACAAATATGAAATACATAAAGCTGATAACTTCATTGCTCTAGTCTATACGTTAAGTACACGAATGTTGTAGACTTTATTGGAATTTAGACGATTTCCTCGCTGAATGAATTAAAAACTGAACATTTGCAGTTTTAACTATTTTTCATTTTATGTTACATTTGGGCTTGTAGGGTGATTAGTACAAGAAGAACAACCCACATTCTGCCTTTCAGAGAAATAACACAAAGTCTGGAGTCTACTAAGAATTTATTTGAATTGGAAATTCGGCGTCTGAATTAAATGCGATATTCTGAATTCTTGAGTAAAGAAATGAAGCGAAGTTTCTATTTTAGAGATGTAATAAGTGTTACTGTACTGTGGCCTCATTTTAATTTCTCTGGTTCACAAAGCAGGCAACCTACTTAAAACGTTAAATAATTAAAGTCTCGGTTCGTCAGGTCTGATTGTGTAAGCTGGTGTAGACACGAAACCGTTATTTTACACAAAATTTGCATTCACCTGTTTCAACTGGGTGAGAACTCAATTACCGTGCCTTATACACGCCATAACAAGGCAGCCCGCTCTTGAACTGTCGACTACGCCACACTTGAGCGGTACCGCTTGCAAACAAGAGACCGCGGGAAATTGAATTCGCAATTAGTCACTTTTTTTCCATTACTGTTTTGTGTCCAGAGATCTAAAACTTTAACGTGGGTGAGTAAGCTGTGGCTATGAGGAAAAAAGTGAAAGCTATAGCAACGTTTGGACCGGTCGAGGTAGCGGGGGAACCGAGATAGTCATTTTAGAACCGAAGTAGCGACGGGGAGAGGAGGGAATCGAACAGAGCAGAATCCTCCTACGTTTCGCCTTTTGAATAAAAAAAAGAGGGATGCGAAACTGCTCCCTCTTCCACCTCCTTATAACGCCGAACAGAAAGTTTATACCATATAAATAGAGAAGTAGGCGAGTTAATGCTATCATTCAGTGTTGTGTTGTTCAATAAGATGGCTACTGCAGTGGGATGCAGACTGCCGCTGTACCTCTTTATCCTAGGGGTGGCGTGTCTGATCCACGTAACAATCGCCAGAGAAATCCGTCGTCGCGACGCTGACGACGCTGAAGCTGCTGGATCGGACCTGGTGGCTGCAGAGTCCCACCATGGCCACCACTGGTCAAAGGGCGGAGGTGACAAGCACCACTCAGACCACCACGCCAGTCATGGGCACAAGGGTGACAAAGGATACAAGGGCCACCACGGACACGAGAAGGGCGAAAAGGGCCACCACGACAAAGAAGGCCACAGTGGACATTACAATGAACACGGCGGACACAAGAAATCTCACCACGACGGTGGTGGTTACTACGGCGAACACCATAAGGGTGAGAAGGGCGAGAAAGGGCACAAGTACGGCGAGAAGGGCAGTTTCAACAAGGGACACTCAACCAAGGGACAGCACGAGGTTCACAAACTAGACGAGTACAAGAAGAATAAGGAGTTCTACGATGAACATCACGACGAAGGACATCATAGCAAACATGGCGGCTACCACCATGAACACGGCGGCAAGAAGGGAGGGCACCACAAAGGCGGCCATCATAAGTCAGGATATCATGACGACCACCACGGCAAGAAAGGTCATCATTCGAAGGGACACTACTTTGACGACCACAAAGGTCACAAGGGAGCCGGGGGCCACGAAGAACACCACGGACACCACGAAGACTATGGCAAGAAGGGAGGTCATTCCGATCACAAGGATTGGGGCTTTAGCAGTGGCCATGGCGGACACGGACACGGCGGACACGGCTAAGCTGATTGCCGTTTCGCCTCTCCTTGGTCTCCAGGTCAAACGTACGCTGTTTTTGTTGTGCCTGAGCTGGGACACAAAACATCGTGAACAGAATTCCGATACGAATCACGAGAGTCACAATTATAAAAACTCACTTACAGAGTCGTCTAAACAAACTATGAACTTAATTTTACTTTTCGTTTATTTGAATACTTTCATGAAGCACATTACAAATTAATTATTGCACTGATTGAAAAATCGTCTAAAACACGCAACAAATTCTTATTTCATTGTACTCCCAATTAACGAGACGGGCAAAAATCCAACCTACGTAGAAAATGAACATACATTCTCCTTACAGAAAAGTGAAAAAGTATTTATTACTGAAGACTTATTCATTTTATTCATTATGTCCCTTCATATAATAAATAAGAGTTCGTAAATCAGCGTCATATACCTTCATTATTATGGACTGTAATTGCTTGTGTTCCATAAACGTATATAAAATATATGACGCGATATGTACTGCCACAATCACTTGTTAAAAACTCACGGTATATTAACAATTCAATCTATTCTACACACATGTATTCTAACATTAATTTATGTATTAACATAAGCCCTTGTTTAGTTTCTTTGAATATAATTTACATATCATTGGTCCAGTTTTATTTGTTATGTCGGTGTCTATGTTGTTTTGTTTTTGTTGTTGTATTCTTTGTTACCTCCATGCAATGTGCGTAAATTTGTCTCCCGACCTGAATATGGATGTGAGACGATCAATAAACGTTCATCCTCTATGAGTTAAATCAAACGTATTTATTCAGGGCTTCGGTTCCATTATTTATCATTCCTTCACCTATCTGCCATTCTGTCCCTCATGTCCAGTATGCAAACAAGAGAACAGATTTAATGCAGCATGCAAACTTAATGCAGGGGAGAGAGTGAGAGAGAGAGAGAGTCGAAAAATAAACAACAAAGTGTTTATTTTGTTTATAAAGTGGAACGATGCAGCTCTAGAATTAAGCCATTCCAAATGTTGTATGTCTTCTGTTGTTCGCTCTTACGTTCGCTGCAGCTCGGCGATGGGTTTGAATGAAGCAAAGTGCTTTCATGAATCCAGAATGAGGGTTAATAAATGTATTCTAAAAGCCTCTCTAGATAGAACGTAAAATATATAACACACACATTTGATTCCTCCTTACGTTAAGTTCAAATACTGCACATGATGATTCCAAGCGTGCCATACTGTTTAGTGTACTCCGAATTGTGCGTATTTGGTCCACTTATCTTCGTGTATAGGCGTTTTTCATTCTAAGAAATTTTCTACATTTCTGTACCATGTTTCTCGGCTTGTTCGCCGTTCTTGTACGTGACTGATTTTGAGCTACGTCTTAAGTAGTGCATCCAATATACAATGTCTTGGTAAATGTAATCGGTACAAAGTTAAATTGTCTTATTATATGAGCTCAATACGTGCTTGATTAGAAACATGAAACAGAATTACATAATTTCGAATAAAAAGACACTTGTTTCTTTTAAAAAAATAAATTCCAATAATAATATTAAAACTAATTCTATACTCAAAAACTTCCATAAAAGACGGAAGGGGTTAAATGAACATACCGGGCGTCTCCGTTAAATGGTGAACACTTCTGAGTATTCCAGTTTCCAGTTTGACATCTTTCGTTTGGAGAACTGGTACAATGCGGAAGTGTCTATTGTGATTTCTGAATCATCTCGAAAAATTCTGAAATAGAATCTTACGTTAGTGGACGAACATTTCATTCCACACCGTTCCTAATTCAGATATGTTTGTAATTATCCTATTCGTGGCAGGGAAAACCCTTCGTAATCATAATAAATCATATTCCGCACGAAATCTTAGAACTTATATGTAGAGTGCAAATCTGTCTTCATTGTGGTGAAAAAGGTAATGTAAAGAACAAAAGAAAGCCCGATACACTTTCACGTACATTTTAACGTTCTACTTTTATACTACAACTTCCCAGACTTGAAGAAATCAATGAAATAAAATTAAAAGTGTAGAACCATTAGCAGCAGCAAGGATAAAAACCTAACAAAAAACAAACAAAACAGACTAAATAAACCAAAGATGAAAGAATTAACACAGGAATGCAAGGGAAAGTACACAGATCAGCTCCCTTTTGTTAGAACTCGGGCTAAGAAAGGCACAGTTGGTTTGAAGTAATCCACACTAAGATTTAATTTCATTATATTACTCATAAGCTGATGTACATGATCCAACTACATAAAATGACTCCAAACAGCGAAAAAGACATTTATCTAAATAGTAATTAAAAGTGTTCAGAAATACGGGATCAGAAATTTGAGCCGACTATTAGTTTAATCAGTTTTAAGAGTAGGCAGGTGTCATTTATTTTCAACATATGTTCCATGAAATCGAATGAGGCGGTGAAATGGCGAAGTACGATAAAACGGAGAAGATTTAGAAAGTGGGCTCCGAAACGTCGGGTTGAGGAACAGTCGCAAACTGAAAACTACGTGGGCCCATATAAGAACATGCGCAAAACAAAGTTGCTTACATTACGGTGTCTTTGAATTTGAAACATTTTTTATAATGAAGTATCTCCCAATGACAAAGCATGTAACTTTATGGAAAAGGCAAGTAAGAGTATGATTAAAGCATATATCTGTTGTCAACAATATATTTAAATTAATAAAAGAGATCCATAAACATTTACTCCATCTTACGTTCTATAAGCTAACAGAATTGCATAAAAATATAAGTTAAATTTACATGAAAATAATTTATTTAACTGTTTTCCTGAGTTTTGGTTATCGCCTAAAATGATAAAACTCTAGGTTTCGGAACCTAGATCATGTTCCCTTTATCAGGTAAAAAAGTTCGTAAAACCTATCTGTTGATCCACCATTCTGAACTAGTATTAAAAAGTTAAAGGAAAGGAAAGTCCAAAATTGAGACTAGCTCCGGCAAGAGTGTTTATTATTAAGGTGTACATAATTACAGTCTAGAGACATAAAAGAGGCTAACATCCCACAGACAAACTAATTTAAACATAATACAAGCTTATAGTTCCTTATAACATCTAAATATCCAGCACTGACAAGAAAATTCCACCTCAACTTCTGGGGCAGAAAACGGCTGTTAACAGGCATTGTGTTCTCTTGGGAAACTCATTTTCTTACCCGCCTTTACCGTCCATAGATTGCCCACAGAATAATAAAAAGTAGACCTATTTTACGTCAATGTTTGCGATTTCTCCTGTTACACACATTTACAGCATAATTAGAAGTGTAAAAAACTTAGTATATACTGAAGTCGTGTAAAATGGTTAATATTACGGTTTGTTTGACTTAATTAAATGTAAATTTGTAAGCATGAATAAGATTGGAAAGAACAAACATTCGTCTAGCAACAGGAAATATTCCGGAATATTCGTGAAGGCACCAGAGAAAGTATAGTATTGTCGATTTGGAATAGAACATTAAAAAAATTATCTCTTACTACCCAGATAATAAACTGTCTAACGTCAGTTACGATCAATCCTTTCGTTACTGTAGTTATGGCACAACAATATTTGTTATGGTCTTTAAGCTGCTCTTAACTGCTAATGTTTTAATGAAACCTGAGTTGGCCGTCACTCGAAACAAGCAACAGTAACAGTTTTAAAATAACAAAAGCAAAGCTTGTGGCTGCTGGAATTCATTGACTCGGAACGCCCGCTAATTTGTACTCAGTCCAAGCGAAACAAATTTTGTTGCAAGGACTTAAAGAAAGTTTAAAACATTTGCGGCAGAACCAGCAGCTGAGACTGTTGTGACGACGACAGCTGTTTGGTAAACATAAAAAAAAAGGAATAACGAAACGCGGAGGCAAGTCACAGATTCACAGAACATAACTTCATTATAGGCATAATTAAATGAAACCAGTAAAGCGATCACAAAGTATGTTTAACCACACACTGCGTAAGAACTAAAATTTCCCACATTAATATTTTGGTGAGCTGATTTTCTCAAGCGTCACATTTACCTTCAATTAACAACTTCCTAGAAACAGGGGTCCTATTGAGAAGTTCAAAATCACTTAGTTAGTCAAGAAATTCTCTGTATTCTATGCAACCCGAAGCATCATTAACGTATTCAAATACCCGCCACTGGTTCCTACACATAATCTAAGAATCGCTTGAGGCTGAGAACCTTGTTCATTTATTATCATGTCAGTTGTTTTAACGTGAAGATTGGTTACACATTCCTACTACCTCAAAGATGTCACTCATAATCTGAAAATTTCCAACGCCATCATATTGTTGTCAGCCATAATCGTCAGAGGTACATGTACTCTCCAATAACTAAACTAAAAGTAAAGTAAAGTTTGTCCCACTATACGCCATACAGGCGCTTGGGGTGAGAGGAGGTATAGCTCCTCTCTTCCTTGACCTCGGCACTAGACGGGGGTGAGTGGTTAGCATCACGCCCCGGCCGGCTTT
>NW_019060628.1:0-13365 GCF_000696155.1 Zootermopsis nevadensis | reverse complement strand
ATGGTTCAGTGGTAACAAGGGCATCAGATGGGGAAACCAACGCATTCCCACTTTGGTTAGGTTACAGAATGGCAACATCACCAAACCAATAAATTCAGAAACACTTTGGAATCTACTTGTATAAATTAAATGAAAGCTAAAACTTTATATCTAACCCAGCAAAATGCTTTCCAAAGACACCTCATCTAACAAATTAGATGCGAAGCTATAAACTAACTTGGAATATTCGGAAAACCATTTCAGAGGACCCCCCTACTCTATGAGCTTTACTCTATAAGATCAGTTAATCTTTTTGTTCGTCTCTGTTATGTGGTCACAAAAAGAACTTTGCACAGAGAAATGGGCAGAATTCGGCCATTTCATCTCTAGCGTCGTAAAGTTTTAGTTACTTTTCTTGTGTTTGGTTACTTTTTCGGTTGTTCATTTTGCTGTTCTCAACTCTCATGAGTCATTCCGCTCGCCCTCATGGTAGTTTTAATAGTAGAACACAGTTTATTGTATGTTTCTAATTTCTCAATTACATAGTATAATAGTATTTCCCAAACGTCGGTCTGCGGACTTGCGTCGGTCTTCTCACCTGACAGCTGAAGATACACGAGGTAATGTTTGACTTGTCTGATATTCTTATATTTATTCCGCTCTGATTTAATTAGCAAAACGTTCATCTCTGTTCTTGTGCAGACCTTTGAACATAAATTAGACCAATATCTCCTCGATTTAGTGACGCGGTTAAATTTAACTAGCAATGAAAACATGTTAAGTTTTTGGTAAGACGCTAATCATAACCGAGACTAAGAGCATAAGTGACCGTGGTCGAGAAATTTCATTCGTGGATTGGCAAGGGATAACATTTAAATTAAAGACAATTTTAGAAATACGTATTCCCCTTTCAGGAAATAGCAACTGAGCATTATATAAATTTTAAGGGATGCATACTGTTGTGTGCTGAACTTTAGTTTCGTGGTTCGTCTACACAACGATTCTTGATTATGATCGTTTCAATGTTTATTAAGAATCCACTATGTTCTGAAATAAGTTACAACTTTCCTCCGGTAACTACACCTACATAGTTCACTCTACAAAAACAGGTAAATTGCTTAAGACATAACCCACTACTAGGTCAAGTCAACAACAGGAAATGTGTATAGAAATTAGCAGTCATATCTATTAGTAGTAAACATGTACAGTCCACGACTGTAATCTTGAGACTTGCGGGGTGAGGAAATGGGGTGAAGGAGACTTCCTACATTCCTTGCAAGTCTCAAGATTACAGTCGTGCACTGTAGTGCATTATTAATAAACATTGAAACTATAACCAAGAATCGTTATGCAGACGGACTGTCAATCTGATGAATATCAAATTTTAGTTTACGATATGGACACATTACGGACACTTTGGGTCCCTGAAAATGGGGAATTTATTGACTAGTCGAACTATTTCTAGCTTCGCGTGAACACCTCTGCTCCATTTTGTTAAAAAATATTACGAACTATCATACAGAAACAGATTAATTTGGACACCGAAGAATAAAAAGGACGATAATATTAAAGTGAATATTATATAATATGACTCACATTAAGTACGGAAATTCGGTCTCGAAACACGTACGACCGCTTTCTGTTCAGTCCTCTCCAACTCACTGTACATAACCATCATTCAACTCATTCGACGTTGAATAAATAAACATCTAATGATTTAGAGGCGGCTTCATAATAGAACAGTTGGCATATATCTATTTCCAAACTTCATTCTAAAGGCATGGTTGAAATTAAACTACTTCTTTGGAGTAAAAAAATCTTAATGAAGTAACTTTGGTCAGAATGTATGTGAGAATATACAAATAGAAGCAAAATACACAAAATATTTCACATGCTCTTTGACAGAACACGTCTTCTGTTAAATCATTGGCATGGAATGTTGCTGTAGGCGGGTTATTCCTTTCAGGGCCACAGAGAAAGCTCTTTGTGGGGCAGACATAAAACGGATGTCGCCTGGTGTCATCCAATAAAGTGGGGTGAAGAGGATTGACGTGGGATATGGCGAAACACCGAGGGCGATATATCGTACAAGCTACTAGGAATGGGCAATTTCGGTCCCTACCCCCGTGGTAATGGTTTGAGTAAACCGCTGGACTTTATCCACTTTGCAAACCACTCTCTGATATAACTAATCCCCTTTCACTGTCGCAACGTACGCAGTGTCTTTAGATCTTGCACGACAGTGAAAAAGTTTATTTTGAAACAACAAGCGGGTTCAGCGAATTCCACAGAATTCTATCTACCGGCTCGTTATGAACAGTGGATGAAGTGACATGATGTTGTGGAAAACTGCACAGAATTCGCGCAGTGACAAAAATTACTTCAAGATGAATCTCTCTAAATTAAATTACTTAAACTACCGTTCGGCGCTAATGGAGTCTGCGATTTAGACTTAAAGATGGAATCAGAAAGGGCACCCGAAACGTCGTAAATATGGTTTCCACTATGTCATCACCTACAAACAGAACGCATATTAGACAGTAAATCTTTAATGCAGTTACCATCACGTCCTTATTAAATTTTCGTACTTCTGTATATAAAACAAAATTATTTTGCCTTTCCAAGTTTCTAAATGTTCGCGATTGTTTCTTCACTACGCGATATGTCACATAATTCGGAGAGTTCTATACATATTTAATGCATGTAAATATATTGCTTCTCTTACGACACAAACGGGGCATGTAATTTTCTTCCTGGCTCTGTGTGCGTGTAATATGCGCCCACGTATGAAGGGAGGCTGTCTTGTCGACGTCATCCATCACTCAGCACATAAATTCACTCGAGGTACTACACAGTGCTTAATACGAGGAAGTCCGCCTGGTAGCATACAAGTGTCTTATGATGGAAACTCACATTTGATTGATCGCACATTGCCATCAAGAACCAGACTAGGATAAGGAATAAAATCGCGAACATTGCCTCCTTAATTGTGCCTATTTTTTCAAAGATAAAGAGATTTATGGTCCACTTTGTAAGGGTCTCGAAAGATTTTAATCCTGATATATTGTATAACATTTCAAACGCAACTGAACAGCGACCACATACTCAGTTAGACAACAATACACTGACTGGAAACAACATTTCCGAACACTGGGAGTGTTTGTCTCTGACAAGTGTTCATTCAGCGACAAAACAGCTGAAATTACGGCCGTACTGATTGCAGTCAGCGAACCAGCTGAAACAATGGGATATGGCGTTGCCTTTGGTATCGTCGTTTTGTTAGTGAAGGGGTTCATGTATAGATATCACTTGGGCTGCGTGTTCAATGAAGCACTCTTACATCCATATTACTTGTTGATACTGGCCTAAATGTTTAACGTTGGTTCCCACTGGGGAAATGAAGCAGAGAAGAAATCTGCCAGCAAATTAAAATCTATTACGAAAGAGAGTAATTTAATGGAAATTGACACAAAATTGTTTTTTTTTAAATATTTACAATAGAATAAGTAAAACAATCCCCCAAAATAGATCACAACTTCGCCGCTTACCTTTTTTTTGAATTACAGTAAATATCTATCATCTTGTATCTCACTGAACGTCACATGAACACTGTAGTTACAACTTGAAAAATACAAGCAAATATTTTCAGGTACGTTATGATCCGTATAGGTTTCTTAAAATAGTAAAAGAAATTAACAGCTTCCTATACCTGATATGAAGGGATTTTATTATTTAAAATAATTGATAATGTACACCTAGTTAACGCCACTTCTGCATTGCGACATGTTTAAGAATTGGAAAAAAATATATGTACAATAACCACACAGAATTTGCGACTGAGGCCGGAACTGGTCACGAAATATTAACTCCTTGAATGACAGATTATTATATAATTTGATTCTGAAAGGCGTGGATATGAAATTCGTTCAAACTGAGAAAATTCACTAGGTTAGCGTAATGATATAAGGATAAATTTAAACAAGGAGAGGAAATATTACTTTTACAAGGAAATTATAAACTTCCTTCTCTATCTTAAAATACAACCATTTTGAAGGTGGCATATTTATTGTTTTTGGAAGACGCTTTATCTGACTTCGAAGTCATTACAAAAATAACTGGTATTTAAACTTCCCTTCCCATCTCCGCAATGGCATACACTTTCCCAGCTAAGTTATTTTAAATGGGCTTCCTGAGACTTCGATGCGTTTCTCCGTTGTGTTGATAGTATAAGGTTTAAATAGTTTCAGATCTGGGAGAGAGATGGCAGCAAAGTTTCCAAACTTTGAAATTGGATTCCATTGCAATTTTTGCAGCACATAAGACATCCTGAATGCTCCCGATAATGAACGTTGGGAGGCGACTGCAAGAGAAAGGGAGTGAAAATCCGAACTAGCCTCATTTCACATCGGCACAAGCAGAGATAAAATCGACTGCAGACATGGATCGCCAGAGCTAGAAAGGTATTACACCCTTTGATCAGTTAGTTGCCGATGAAATATGCATAATTGGCTACAGAAGATTAAGCAAAGAATGTTTTTCCAAATATTTCCTTTGATCAATGAACCAAAGAACCGAATTATCTGGAGAGATATCGTTCATCCTGTGGAACCAAATGGGAAATAAAGGTTTCAGGGTATTTTACTCCCGGCACGATATAGTCTCGTCACCAATAGAATTTATACAAACATATATTTATTCCCGAACCAACGGAGCGACCTTAGTGTGACTGTGGCGAATTTAAACAAATCCTTACATTTAAAACGAAACTTTTTGGCCAAAAAGTTTATCACAGGCCTGACCATTCGACAGAGATTGCTCATTAGGACACGAAAAATTATTCCTAAACTCAACATCTTAACACGGACTCGAACCCAGGGCAGATATCGAAACGTAAACTTTGCTCCCTTAATCTCCCCACGGAAACAGAAAAATTGGTGTTTGGTTCCGTTCTTTCGCCATGTTTAGTTGCTTTAAACAGAAACTACCCTCACCAGGACTCAAACTAGGGTATTTTTTTAAGAGATTTTCCGAGTTTTTTTGTTTCCAAAATCTCTTTCAGAGTACGAGGCATAAGAATGCGAAGTTCTGTGTAAATTGGAAAATATTTTCTCGAGCTATGTATAAAATATACATGCAAACGACTTATCCGGGTGTTGGCCTACGGTTTATAAGAAAACTTTTGTCGGCGATGAGACGACAGGAATCCCGAGGTCGATGTCGGGTTGTCAGCTCAGTATCGCAGGACTTAAGTTGAGCTAGCTTACGACTCAATGTTTTGGTTCGGTTTAGTTCTGTGTTTTTCAGAAAGCTCATTGAGAAATACTACTCCAAACGCTTAATTCTTTTATTGCAAAACACACGTATGAGAATCCTAGGTTTATTCAGTTCAATACAAAACGCTGTAACTTTATAACTAAAGAGGAACCCCGCAGTCTGGGGATAACAAAGTAGAAAAAAAGCATGGAAAGGAAATACATTTATCTTGTTTTTGATTTGAAATTAATAATGCACGCTACAATACAATAAGGGTTGGAAAGTCTCTAGGGCAAAGACTTGGGCGGATCTGGGGTAGATATGTGATTACTTGAACTGAGGTAAGAGGCCAAGACCCGAGGGACAGTTCTTTGGGGCTAAGGCAGTTTATTAATTTTCTCTATAAATCACGAGATGATGCTTGGCAGAAATCATGTACAGCGTTATTACTATCGACTAAATTCAGCCCCCTCTCTGATGTAGTGAGCACGGTCAAGGGTTGTTTTTTTAGAGGGGAAATAACTGGCTGAAGGGGGGGGTGCAGCATCGTTGAATTAAACTGAACGTTTATAGGATTTATGTCTATATCTCACAGGGAAAGCGATTGAAGAAATATTGTGTACTGAGAAGTAATTTTGAGGTTTATTTGAGGTAAAAACTAAACGGAAAATATGTGTAAATGATAAAATTAATTCTATACACTTAATGTAAACACTCACGAGATTTATTTAATTATAGGAAAATTAGACGTACTATCAGAGACCGAGGCAGTTCTGTTCTGATTGACTTGGTGTTGAACGGGATGAAGTTCACCGTTCTTGCGATACATATAATTCAATAAATTCGTTAAGCAGAGTCCTTATTAAGTAGCTAAAAGTTACTCAGCTAATGAAGCATCAAACATTAAACAGGGAATTTTATTTGCGTGTTTACAACGACCCAACGCTGGGCAAAATCCTGAACCATATTAATGCAGTCTACAACCTCAGGCACGATGTTTCGTAACATCCATTTTAATATTATTCTTTAACCTACGCATGTCTTCCACGCGTTCTCCTCATAATGTTGCATTTCCACAGAATTTGACTTCTAAACCAGGATTCGCCAGCGATATAATACACATCCTCTTGAAAATTTTAATTAGAATTTAAGATGAAAAAAAATGATAGTAGTAAAATGTTCTAACACGGCAGTCGATCTTTAAAGTGAGGTCAGTTCGAATGTTTAAATTATGCCGTTCAAATATTCCTGGGAATGGACCACGGAAGCTCGGGAGATTAAGTCTGAACTTGTAACAGAAGTTTCTTTCTCGGTGTTGATGGAGCGGCGAAAGTGGGCAAGGCTTGTGGGATATGAGTGAAGAAGTAGAGGAGAGTATTTCTGTGATGTTACTCAAAAGGTAGGAAATAAAAAATGAGCAGGGTTGGATTTGAAGAGGAAAACTACTGGGTTACGTAGCGAGGAGAGTTGGACAGAGCACCATGCGAGAATAGTCCGGCAATTGGCCCCTTGGTCAAATATTGACACTGGGAGGAGTTTCGGGCCGAATGAAGGAAGGAGGATGGAAGAGGAGAGAGAAGAATGGTCGTGCGGTGAATGGGCAATTCACTTGCTTTAACTACAGTATATAGACCAACAAAGACGACCCCCTCATTCTGTTAACTCTCTTTGTTCTCACAGCCTAAAAATCGAGAAGTATTCAGAAAAAAAAATCATGGTACTACTCATCGATAAGAATAATTTGATTTTTGTTATACTTTTGTTGAGCAAAGTACATACACAATATCTGGTCCATAGAGATCCGATGTAATCTCCAACATAGAGCAGACGAGCTAATAATCCCTCAGCTAGTCAAAAAATTTACTAACTAAATGACACTTGAAATTTCAATACATAGTTTACAGTCGCCCGACACTGCATTCTATCATAACAGAGATGAATCAAGTCTACACTCTCATGTCCTATTTATTTAAGATACATTTTAATAATATTCTCCCACCTGAACTCAAGTATAAAGTTTTCAGTTTTCGGGCTAAAATTCTTCATGTGTTTTTCCATCCCTCCTACATGTAGTATGTGCAGCCGTAAGTATGTTAAGAACAAAAAATGTTTCCCCAGCCCTAGAAAACTTGCTCCACTTGCAAACATTGCTGTATCATCCCTGAAGATCGAGACAGTATGTTTCTTCAAAATGTTGACAATACCCAGAAGAACATAACCATCACACTCATAGCCGTGAAAACCCAAAGTCTCAGAACTCCCACGGCGTTTCTGTAAATTATAATAATTTATAAATTATAATAATTTACAAAAACTAAGGCCAGCAAGTTGGTACGGCACGGCGAATGTGGCCCATGGTCTGGGAAAGGTTGGTAACACCTTATGTGGTTGAAGGACATTCGAATCTTAATCACTATAGACCTAGTTGCATTTGACGGTTGTGATACAATTTTATACGATTTCTTCTAACACATTATTTGTCAAAGTGCATTTAAAATATAGCATAATGTAAAAGTCGTATTTTCATCCCAAAATTTAATCGGTGGATTTTTAATGGAATTTTGCTAATGGAAATTTACACTATACGTTGTTATTTTGTCGGAATATAATTTCGTTTAAAGGTCCAACATGAACCCAAATTTACTTAAAACCAATGTATATATATTAATATTTTCAAAACAAAAATCCTTTACTTTAAACTTTCATTTTCAACAGTTGCCTTAGGTGAGTTTATAATTAATTTACGTCTCCAGTAACAGGATCGGGTGATATATAAAATATTCCCGATACAGTCGTTTGAGGCTCTCATGTATTCGGCTTGAAGTATATGTAAACAAACGTGATGATGGACAAATACATTGTACTAGTTTTTATTTAATGTCCATAAACACAAGAAATGCGTAATAAGCAACAATTGCTTCAGAAACTTAGCCGTGGGTGCAGCGCATTGTAGCAATTCTGCTGAAAAACGGATGTCCTATTGCCAAGACGGTTAGATTGTCATTTGATTGAAACAGGGGACAAGGAGACTTAGAGCCTTAATTAAAGTTGGCATTTCACACCCCGTGTCTGTCTGTCTGTCTGTCGATTGCCCGTTAACAGGAATCTCTTTTACAACTCCAAGTATCATCGGGTTGGCTGGCTGTCAAGCTCAAACGACGTGCCCCCTGTTCCGCTGCATTTCAAGTACGAAATTAGGACTGTCGCATTTTACCCTTCGGATTTTAAACGAATAGTTTGATTCTATAGTTCCAATTTCATTTCAAATTATTATATAAAACGTTATTTTATTTTACAAATAATCATGGCGATTTAAACCTTCAAATGGCAGTGTTCACCAGTTTTAAAATTTAGCAACCGTACATTTTTCCTAGAGCGTGTATTTTTTTTCTTAAAACTCTCACAATAAACAGCGATTATTCCTTTAAACAGAATTAACTGATTTTTGTAATGGACATACTTTGTTTTTCATGAAGGATCCAAACTTTAAGTATTGTGCTCCTGAATGATTTATTTTTAAGTTTTCATTACATTTTTACAATACGGTCGAACGCGTCCATATATCCCCAAGAGACCCACAATCTCCATATAGTAATAGTAAAATTGTTTATTTCTTATAAGACCATCATAAATTAGGGCAATGTAAGTGGTTAGACGTCGTTCTAGTGTTTTATTACCAACGGGACTCAAAATCCATTACCATAAAAACTTATCAACTTAAAACTTTAAAACAATTTTAAATTTACCTGTTAGCGTAACATTAATTCATAATTTCAAAATCATTGAATGACACCATTAAGCTTGTTGACACAGGTCTACATAAAACAGGCTTTGGTTTATACCAGAAAGTTCTTACCGTCTAATAAGTAACGTTAGAAAATTGTTAAACAACAACTAAGTTCATGAATTTAAATATTTATGTACTCACATTCAAATACTCCTCTGTCCGGATCCAGGTAAGCACATAATCGTAACCTGCTGAATAACACATTTTACGCATTTGTTAACTGTTTATTGCAACCACCGTCACGAAAAACACTGTCAGACGCTCAGCACACTACGCGAATCACAGAATATTAAAACTTACTAACCTGACCTAAGACACAGAAATACTGGATTCAGTGACAGGCAGGATGTTGCTGTCGATAGCTAACCCCCTCCCCCTCCCCCTCATCGTATACCTATTCACGGACAGTCACTTTCAATGGTTAGTGGATCACAACGTGTACAGAATAATCTCACTGCAAATGAACTTCAGATCATAAAATTCATTTATTTCTCTGTACAATGATTTACATAACATAATGTCCTCTTATGGAATGATGACAAGTCTCTTCTATCTGTGATTATATTCTCGTTTTATCATATTAATTTCTTCTCGCCATGTTTTGAATACCATCTCTCCTCCCTCTATTTACATTTGCTTGTTTATGATTTATTTAATGACTTTAAAAACGTACGTTTGTGCAGTGTCAAGTGATAGGACGATTAATCGATAATCGAAAGTAAAGACTGTGCGAGAAAAATCGATAATCGAATGTAAAGCTGTGCGAGAAAGCGGTCATGATCAATTTCAAGATGCTGTGCCAGATAATTATTCTTGGAGTAGCTGAGGAAAACCACAAACCTCAGGTAACTGGGCACCGGTGTGACATTTGACCCAGTAAACTCCCCAATACGACGACTCTGTCTGTCTGTATGTTCTCGTGTCACGCGTGTCTTACCCCAGCCAGTCATGCCTCTTGCAGCGTGTGACGTTCCCAAGGCCACACGTGTGTCCGAATCAGAACTGTGGGTTTTCTGTTTGTTTTAAAAGCAATTCACGTTGCAATTCAGTAACTGTGTTGAGAAATGTTGAAGCAAATGCGTTTCCCCATCTCCTATCCTCTAGTAGTCATCCCCTAGTACTCGCGTTGCAAGTTACATAAGCTTATATGAACAAATAAACAGCGAGAGACACAGAAGGCTTTAAACGACTTTCACACTGGTGGTCGAGATGACGTAAAACATTTTGGTACTTGTTGGTTATCAGGACACAAAATCTCGTGCATATCCAAATAAAATATAATAATTTGTCATTTATTGAAATAAAATATAACATTCAAGTATATGTATGTCATTTATCCACACACACATTAACCTAACCTAAGATAACCTAACCTAACCTAACCTATTTTTAAAGCGATGTGTCCCGATAACCCACAAGTACCAACTTTTTTTTTAAGTTCTGAGAAGAAATGTAATAACAATCATGGAATGCAGCATCAAATACAAAATCCAGTGGCTGTGCGGTTTCCATCCTGACCCGATAGTAATGATTAATGCTGATCGATACAAACATTGTTTCCGTAATTAGAGAGAAGCTTCAAACCAGCGTAAAAAGACGACAGCAGATTAACTGGAGTGTGTAATATATATTCCATCACATGCCCAGTGATTAATGGCACCTAACAATTATAATTCAAGTCTCATATTCAGGAACCTAAACCTAACCCATCCACCAGTTGGGTACACGTCATGACGTCTGCCGATATTATCGACAAAGCGTTTTGTTACCAGCCTATAGTAGCGTAGGACAATGGAGAGAGAGAGAGAGAGAGAGTGGGTGATAGGGGAGGAATTCTAACCAGCTAATTGTAATTTCATCCCCCTTTAAGGGGTCACGGGCAGAAAACTTTGTGCCGTCTGTAATGAGTATTAGAAAACAAATCGAACGATACACAGAACTTACTTCTGCAGCTGGAGCGAAGTCCTTGAGATGCTGATACCTGATTGGCTAGTGAATTAAAAATAACTTCAGGGTCAAATGAATGCGTTGGCGGACTGTCAGCGGGAAAAAAGTGCCGCACGCAAAGCGATCATGCTATGTTTATTGGTACTAACCAACCCCTGGATAACGTCCATCGCCCTGATGATGGAAGCAATAAGGACCACTGAAACGTCGGTAAACTTATACCAGACTACACGGCGTTACAACCCAGAAGACAGCCATCTTAAGTAGTCAAGCAATTCAGTAGTTACTTGTTACTTTATTGTCATTATCCCATCTGTGAAAACATTACAGTTTATCAAGTACAAATAGTGCAGTGCTTCATCGTTCTCTCTTGGTCAATGACAAGTGAAAAAGCAATTAGTATCGCAAGTCTATTCGTTCTTCGACTTCAGGCATTCAAAATGGTGGAAAAAAAGATTCGAGTTGCAAATTTTACACATTATTTATACGCTGCTATCAAAAATTGTAATTCATTCCATGCTTAAAATACTCATCAAGACAAAATAGTGTTTTGTTGTGTTGTTAAAAAGTCGTTTTTCATTTATTTTGCCAGATATTTGAAAGTATGTACAATCTTACACAAGCATGAAATTTCGTGACACTTTTCTAAACACAAACGAAATATTAAAGCAATGTAAACATACAAATAAATATGATAAAATTGTTGTATTTTTATACTATAATATAAAAAAACTCTTTCTACACAATTACTTTTCGTAATTCAGCATAGTAATTCCCTAAAAAAATGCATACGATACTATTTCTCCTCCTTGATCAACATAAACGATACATATTGCACAATGGCGTATTTAAATTGATTAATGATTTACATTATTTTTTGGCATCAGAATATTTTTGTTTTTGCACATATAAATTGTTCCAAAGCTCACGTTTCTGGGTGATCCTATTCAAAGCCCAAATGTGTTACGTATCTTATTTAAGTTACACGTACGTAAATGTAGAAAGCATTTATTTGGCAATGGGAAAAGAAGCATATTTTATATTTTTAAAATTAATTAATCGAAACATTTCATCGTTCTAACGATACCTTGTGTTTATATAGACATCCGAAGTTTATCCTTAATTTATTTCATATAAATATAGAACAGAGCTACTATCCTCATCACAACGAGCTTCTTGTAAGTTGCAAAATAACTGCAATCTTCCTATTCAAACTACTTGTAAAAAAAGTGCTGACGTAACATTATGAAAAACTGCTATTAATAAGAAAACAAACACACTAAATGCCATCCAACCAATATCACCCAAATATTCCCTCTGAAAAGCAATATTCACGTATTAAATTTCTTCTCGCATTTATGCACACAATTATCTGTATAATCGATGAATTTTGGAAACTTTAAAATAAAAAAAACTGCCTTATTAACCTACAGCTTAAAGAAATATTTCCACACGATTCACAACCTTAAAATCACTTTCTCACTTTTTTAAAACTTTAAATATATTATTAAAAATTTCTAATCTTATAAATTTTCATACCAGTTCATCTCACCATGAAAATGGCATTACTGGGACTGCCGAAATTTCTTTGTTGAGTCCGTCATCCAGTCATCAGTTCTGGTGAAAATTCCTCTTCTGCACTGGGCTCAGGAATACCTCCTAAGCAGAATACTTCACGATCACGTGCTATGGGGACCGGAAAAGGCGCTTCCACGTGGACAGCCACAGCTGCATCTCCGTGCAACAACGGCGTAGGCTGAAGTGCCCAGTTGCTGTAGTGGTAACCCTGCCACACGCAAAATTAAGCAGACGAGTTGACTGAATCATGTTCCGCATTCAACTACATAAAGTCTTTGGAGTTCAAAAGGCCTATGTAAGCAGACGTTTATTTACACTTTTAGAGATGATTTTTACGGGCTAGTGTCGTATTCTACAAGAAAACGAAATTTATAATCAATATCAAATACACTTATTAAATATTACAACAACTACATGTCGTATTTTTAAATTTTTGAATAATATGGTAATGTAAAGATAAGCGAACTTGGAAAAAAACCCGGCAATTTCGAAATAATTTAAATATATAGAAAATTTACCTCATTCTCAACATGTAAATTTAATTTTGAGACCCTTACAAGTTTTTGATTTTCTTGGAGGATTTTAATTCAACATTTGTAATCTTTTAAATTTCTACAAGATAATACAAATGTTTAGAATTTATACATTTTCTACGTAATTATCATTTTTGAAATTTAAATATTTTTATATATTACCACATTACAGAATGTATATTCTCAATTTCAAAAGTATATGAAAATAACAGAATAAATTTTAATTAAATTAAATTAAACTTAAAACGAAAATTACTGAAGGTAAATGTTCCACATGTAAATCGAGTA
>NW_019060627.1:567037-585030 GCF_000696155.1 Zootermopsis nevadensis | reverse complement strand
ACAAGGGACCAAGGGATAGAATTATTTCAAAAAATTGTTTTCGTTCCTTGTTTCATCTGCTCAAAGTTAGAAGAACTCTCACCAGCCAGTTCAACCCCTTGTGTATTTACGTTAATACAATTCGATGGTCAAAGGAAGTTTTGGCAAAAGAGAGGAAGAGAGGGAGCTTCTGTTGTCTCCTTCCGGCAACAAACAGTGCCAAAGGGTCCTTACAAGCAAGAAGGGCATAAACATACTTTCTGCTTGAACGCTGACACTGTGTTTGAGTTTCCGAAGTCGAGAACAACTAGGAAATGGGTGTGAAATATAACACGAAAGAGAAGGTTCTCTTGTGCTTAAGAACTGCCCCAGGAATGTGAAATATAAGCTTATGGATCTTGATACTAGATGGAAGTAGTTGGTCAGATTCACAGCCAGAAAGAAGTACCACACTGATTATGAACTAGAAAAGTGGCAGTGTACCAACACAGTAGAAATTTGTTTGAAATAAAGATGTCTGTTTTCTGGGCTATTGGAATGTGTGGTTTGATAGGTTACCAACTTTTCAGAGGTTCTTGCTGACTCCATAATCAGGGAAATTATCAACAGGTATAGCCTTCTTTTAATGATAATTTAAAATTTGCTTTATTAACAATATTACCTCTCTCCCCAAGCGCCTACATGGCGTATAGTGGGACAGATTTACTTTTTGAAAATATATGTAAATTGGTTATTTGTGCACTGCTGTTTTATATGATAATTAAATAAATTGTAAATGTGTTTTATTGACATTCTCATTCGTGGGTGTTCTGTTGGGAAAACAGAGGAGCGAAAAACACGTCTTTAGATTAAGCTTTTAATTAGTAAAAGTAAGCAGTTATGATTCTCCCCAACCATGTGATGGACCCCGGAACAGTCGACTCCTTTTAAAGCGGCCAATAGACTCAGTTCGACTATTCTGCCGTAGGCGAACAAAGACAGATACACGTTATGAATCTAAGTGACCATCACATCACTCCGTTAAGTATATTATTTTATTTCATTCGGAGTGCAGGACTGCTAGAACGCTGATACAAGGAATGGGAAGCACATCAGATCGAAAAATGTCTACGCGAGGTTTCAGGATCTCACAGCGGCGAAAATGCAGATGGTTGTCGTCTGGGTTGTTGCGGCGTGTATAGTCTGGTAGATGTTTACCGAGTTTCATAAATACCTGTTGGCGCTGTCATCAGGGCGACTCGCCCTTATGTGGTGTTGTCGTATGTAGGTACAGGTCTTAGGACGAACTGATCACTCATCCAAGGATTCCTATCAAATGCACAACAGCTTAAGAAATATCTCATATGTAAAGCTTCCAAGATCCTTCAAGGACTGCGGAGCCGGCGAGTAAGTCCTGAGTCTCTACTGGTAATCGGCTGTTCATACGATTAGGTTTAGCCGCAAGGAAGATTGTTATGTTTATACGGTGACTCAGAACTTCCCATAAAAAGAATACTAAAAAGTACGATCTATTTATTTATGTCTGAGGTTGAATCTTCTGTGCGAAGAAAGAACTGAGTTGGCATTATTTTCAATTGTGGCGTCAAAGAAACCTTTGATCTAACATAAATTGTTACAACTGTACAAAAAATGTAGGCCTGTTATATGTTACATTGGCACAGCTGGCAAATTAACCTTTTGAACATGACTCAAAAATGAATCCATATTCAAAAGAGCAATTTGGTCGTGATTTTTACAACTTTATATTCGTCACAGAGTTTATGCAGTGTAGAATGTTATGTAACGTGAATGCCAATAACATAAACGAATTGGTGGATTGGTTAATGGACTTAAAGTGGAACTAACTGCAGTGGGTACACGCGACTCTTACGATGTGGACACAACTGAACGAGACTAAACTCGTGCTGTGTAAGATTTGAGGTTTTCATAGCGGTGAGTATGAAGATTTCTGTCTTCTGGGTTATTGCGCTGTGTAGACTAGTCGATGGTTACCAACGTTTCAGAGGTCATACATCGCCCTGATGACGGAAGCAGTATGACGTCTGAAACGTTGGTAACCATCGACCATACTACACAGAGCAACAACCCAGAAGACAGAAATCTTAAAGTCATACTGCTGAATTTTACATTGAAACTTACTATTGACTCACATGGTAAAGAATTTCAAAGATTTTACGTACCCGAAGTTAAATTTCCGTTTACACAAAAGCCACCCATTAGACCGTTCCCTGAGCAAGTCAATTCTAAGTCCACACCTTCACTCCCGAAATTATATTTAAGTCAAATCCTAACAACCAATCAACGAAACGTTATGTCAGTTCCATTACCAATGAGAGGGGGTAGCACATCCGCTTTGTATTCAAGAGGTCTCTTCTTCGATTCCCAGCCATTAGGTCGGTTATCCTGACTGAGGTTTTACGTGATTTTCCTCAGCTTCCACACATATTCTGCAATTGTAGCTACTTTAATACAGACCGTGACCGCTGCTTTGTACGTTCTATTAAATTCATTACTCAGGATTAATCTGATATATGACGGTGTAAACTTTGTGCAGATGGAAGCGGGTGTTTTAATGAATTAAGAAACAAAGAACTACCTACTGTATTCAGTACAGAGGATTGTGCAAAAGTAGGCGTAATGGGAGATAAAGCATAACTTCTGTAGTAAAACTGGCAATATGTTTAGTTTCGAAGACGGTGATATTATATTTTTTTTTGAAACGTTGGTAAGTATCAATAAGTTCACAGGCGTCACTTCTCATACGACCAAAACGTCATCACCATTTCTCATATGGCAGTACATTGTTTATCTCTGTCATTTAAACACTCATTTGTGCGGCTTCCTGTCTTTCGGACAGGACTGACCACCACATTTTGTCCGGTCACGTTTTTATACCAACATTCCTCGTGTTGGTGCCGTTTACCGCACCGTGTGACTAGAATGGTAAATCCAGAGAAATTTACTGAAATGAGAGAAACTGGTGGTATATCCTAGACAGTATTATAGTTATAAAGTTACTGAAGTGTCTGTCAAATTAAAATCCGATGTGTGTTGTATTTCGGTCTCAAAGCTGACATAAGTTCTTTCGTGAGGTATTTGTGTTTGAGGAATAAGCCAGTTGGGACCAACTGTGGAAGGAGATTCGACAGGTGTTCCGAACTGACTAAAAGCCAGGCTTCTTCTAACTTCCTAACGTAATTTACTTTTGCTTTTCTACGTATTCTCAACGGAACCGTGATTCTGTTTCTCAACGAAACTGTGACCCTTTTATTACAGTTTGTTTTATATAAACCAGGGTAAATGCATTTCCTTAAATTTATCTCTACTCGTGAGTTTACACTCAACCATTCATCCCTGTCAAAGAAGTATACGTCTCCACCAACTATTCCTGAGCTAGTTATAATATTTTATGGTTAATAACCATTGGGCTTTTACGTCATTTTATTGTCCGTTTGAAACCATAATTCTGCTAGGAAGTACGTTAAATGTCCAAAGCCAGATCGCCTAACAAATATATTATCTGACAGAATTTTCCGTAAAACGTGTGTTATGAAAGGGCCTAAAGCCTAAATTTGGGTTCTTTTAGGCCAAATGTCTTTATATTTTTGAAAACGGAATCACGGTAACAAATTTACGACTCGTCTTGATGCACTTCTTTTTAAAAATATTCGTTACCTTTCGTAGATATGTAACCGAAATAAATATATTCATGCGGTAGCATTTCATAAAGTTTAGCATTCTAGTGAAACAGGTTGAATATAAATAAAAATCTTACAAAAACGCCTCCGATCCAACATGTTTTCCCTTCAATACTCGGTGAGAGGAGTTTAAGGTAATACAAAATACATTTAACGTCAGCCTTTCTTACCGAGGACCAAGATATAAATTGTTAAACCCCACTGCATACCAAACTGTCACGTTTTAAGTTCTGTGTTGCTGAAAGACAGACGTAGATGGCGGTGACATCGATCCAGAAAAGTCCAGTTATTAAGCACGGTGCGAGAAGCTTCAAGACGTAGGTATTAGTACTGCTGAATCATTGAGTGGTGTTTGGGTTAACGTAATATGTTTCCGTGAAATTTTAGCCCCAAAAATTAGTTACTTTAGGGGTTGTGTTTTGGTCCTGCAGTTAATTTAGTGTTTTGTGTTTATGAACTATTATAAAACATTTCTAGTGAAGAACTGCTGCCATAATATGGTAATGCATCTTTTGGTTGTTTAATTTCTGGCTTTGTAAATGTTATAAAGTCTTTCTTTGAAGTTGTAGTGATGTACAGATACAGCAGACCGCTGATGAACCGAGTTGCTTGGGAAATATATTTTCTGTTATAATTGAAACCTCGGATAATCCGCAAAAATTAAATGAAACACGAAAACGTAACAATTACGAAAGTTTATTTACAGACATACACTACTTAAATTTGTGAAGATTTACTAATAACAGAAAGTGTTTTATATAAAATTTAATAGAGTACATACCAAATACTTTGAAAAGGATGTCAACTGATACTAATAACGTTTCATGATCGTAAAATTCAGGTTTTGGCATTTGACTTATTTTATACATTAAATTACATTAAGTAATGTCATTGTTGTATTTACCCCGTTCTCTTTAGACGATCTAACTTTTATATTAGATTTCCTAATTTATTTTAGTTTAAACTATACTGCCTCCGGTTAAACAGTCGCTGTATAGTCGGGAGTCTATTGTAGTTAATAAGTTAATAAGTTTTGATATGCTACACTATTATAATGTACTAGTAAAATCTGTAAGTGGGGTGTGAACATTTTGTGAAATATCTTGTTTAGGCTTAGAGGGGCGTTGTCGTGACGATACATTTTTTTACAGGTTTTGCTGTGTACCAATGAACTGCTAAAGTATGACATTTTATTTTTAATTTCTCAATACGTTATCCGGGTTATCACTACCAACAGGGTTGATATGAATGCTACGCCGCTGCGGTCATATGAATCTATGTGTATTTGGGCATGGTACCATTTAACGTGATTATAATACGCTTTTAACTAAGAATTGTAAAATGAGATTGAATTACGATGCCCTATTAAAAAATGAGTGACTTAATTCACTGATTTCAGAAATGTTCCGATGAAATTGGCGTATGAAAAATAAACGTGCAGTTCTCACGATTGGCGTGTGCATAGACTGCAGTCTCCAGGTCATCGGGGGACGCTGTCGGCGCAGTGGGTGAGTAGAGACCAGCAGTCTGTTACACGAACACAAACATTGGTATTGGGCAGCATTGCTTGTATGTTTTAGTTTTCATTTCTGTCAGAATCAGTAGGATGTCTTTCCAGAAGCCTTTATGTAGTTGACGACGTCACTTTCGTTTGATGAGGGCTTCATTGCTACGAAACCCTTAGTAGCGACAACGAACATGTGTTAAATAATATTTACTCTTTAAGGTAACCGAAGAATGGGCCTACCTTATTTGTCCATTCCCTTCGTCTGTCTGTCGCTAATTTCAGACGAAGAATTCGTGTTTCTGTCACTGAGCAAACGAACTATTCATAAGGTCATGTATCACTGGTCCTATGATATATTTAATTACGATTTATAAATCATAAGAACGACTTCTGATGATTATTAGATAATTATTTCTAATTTTGGATCCTACTACCATCTATAAATTGTCTTGTGAACTGTTAGTGATTATGTCTATGGGTGGCCATATAAACTATTTGAGAATGAGTAAATGATGGGTTGATGAAGACCGGTATTAATGATGATTTTGTGGTCACTTTATTTCGTACTTTTTTCTTTGAAGCCAGTGGTTCGGTGACGATGAAAAAAATTAGGAGTACTGAATGGTGATTTGTTGCCGATGATCATTAATTGGTGGTCATAACAATGATATTTCTAATATGATTTGTTTATAACAATTAAAGTGACTAAGTTGTGATTAGTTTATAATTTAAGTTATAATTTGATGAAAACTGGATAATTTTAATCGTGGTGATTGTTAAATTATGATTGATGTGATTATTCTTAGATGGTTTTATGTTGGTATTTTAGAGACTAATGACTTGATTATAATTATTTAAATATAGCGCTGGTATGCTGACCAATATGGACGCGTTTCATCTGTCCGTCTGTCGTGTCGTTCACCTGGTCGTACTGCTGTTAGTTGCCATACTGTTTGATAGCACGCGCATAGGCCTTAAATACGTATCAAAATTTTCATGTGCTCACTTTTAATCTTTCTGCCCGTCTTGGACTTTTTTTTAAATATTTATGTATGTGATATTTAAGTGAGCTCACTTTTCCTAAATGGTTCGCATTTTTACGATGTCTGTACAATGTTCCCCAATCAACTTTATGATATCATAGAAGAGACGTTTCCTCGTTGTTTTGGTAAATAGATAGTTTAGTCTGTCAACAGTGTAATACAACAAACGTGTTCCTATATCAACTAAACTACTGAATTTAACTCTTTCATGATGTCATAAGTCCGTAACTCATTTCGGTGTTGATGAGTGGTAAGGAGAAGACATTAGTCATAACAATTTAAAATTACGTTGTTGAAGAGATATATGACGGGAATTATTCCACACCAAGACGTAGACACACACACACACACACACACACACATACAGAAGAGTTGCATCGTTCCATGTCGAGTAAAATTGTGAATATAGCCCATAAAATCCATTCCCCTCCCTAGCATGTTTTGACTTCTTGCGTGTAAAATACAAAGCAGAATTAGTCAACCATATTTATCCCAGGTCAGATGGAACTCTTTTGGACAGACATCTGTTTGGATAACCTCCGCTTAAAATTATTTAGTTCAGAGATTATTAAACAAAATAATACGCACATATTAAGCAGACGTTACAGGTCGATCGAAAGGCAAAAAAGTAATATTTTTAATAATTTACTATTGAAACCTGCGGTATACTGTCCATTTATTTAAAAATGAAACTGAAATGGAAACTTTCAAGTAGCTGGTGGCAGAATCCTAACGGAATCGACGTAAAATAGAAGTTGTTATGAAGTAGTAACTGTGATAATTATGTGATACATTCTCAGTCATCGTCCATGTTTTGCGATACTTTTCTCACAATATTATCTCCTTCTGTGGTATAGTTTCTTTTTGTCTTTCGCTTCTTGTAATCGTTTCTGTTATCTTTTCTATTCCACTTTCATTGTTCAATCTTTTTTCTTCGTGTTTGCTACTGTCGCTTTCTTGTCTCGTTTGCCTCTGTTTTTCCTTTCCTCTTTTCTTTATGTTTCTAGTTATTTAATTTTCCAAAGTCTAATCGCCTTTCCACATCGGTTTCTTTCAACTTTTTTCGTTTCATACTTCTGCTTCTCTAACCGATTCTCTTTTTATTCTTTCGTTAATTTAAACTTCTTCTTTTATCCTTAGTGTCTCTTGCATTTCTCTCCTCTGCAAATTACTTCTTCCGAACGTTGTTTTATGAATGAACAAATAATTATTCAGTTATTGGCAAGTAAATTTTTTGTTAACATTGTGTTTGTTTTCAACTTTAAATTATTGCAAATTTGAAGAAAACTACCAGACTGAACGGCGTTACAACCAGATGACAGCCATCTTCGGACTTACCGCCGCGAAATGTTCAAATCCTACTATTGAAAATTTCTGTCACTAACTGTTCCAGAAACCATTTTGTATCCTGTTATAATATTAAGTTTAAACTTTTATTCGATAAACACAGAAGAAAACTAAAATTTCCATAACTCGTGTGTACAAAACATTCTGAATCCGAAAACATGAAAAGAAGAAGCAGAAATACTGAGGTGTCCAGAAGCTGTAGAGAAAAGTCAGTATTAATCCATTAAGGTGACAATAGTATCAGCAGCTTTGTTCCTCCAGCATTTAAATAGTCGAACACAAGAAAATCTAATCCTATACAGACAGCACGAAGACGCCTTCATGAGTAATAACCCTGTTGAAGGCATAAGCACACTCTTACGTTGTTGCTGTCAGGCTTCAAATTATTTTCTGTTTCACTTGGGACACATTTAAAGACATCGGCCTCGCTTCTTTGTTGCCGGGACGATGGATTGCTTTCCTGCAGTTTCTTTTGTGGGCCAGATACCAGGAACAGAAAGAAATTACGTCTGAGACACTGGATACCTTCACAAACTTCAAAAACAGTTTTTGATCAAGTAGAACGAGAGAAACTTTAGAAAGTAGTTACCAGAAGGAGACACCCACATCTTTAATACAAATAGTAGAAAATCTCTATATGAGAAAAACAAATATAAATACATAAACATATACTAAATGACCATCTTTCGAAATATACAAATATTGGTTGGGGATTGAGACAGGTTTGTGTAATGTCTCCAGAAGCTTGTAGCCTATCCAATATCTGGACAAAGATAAGTGTGAACGAAAAGAATATATATAGGATTTCAACTAACTTATTTAATTTAATTAATTTAAATATTAACGTCTTAGCATTTGCTGACGATTATATTATAATAGCCAATTTCTAAGGCACTAAAGTTGATCTCCAGAGATATATATTCGACTTCAGTAAATTATGTAAGTACTATAATTTAAAAAAACTCTTGTCACAAAATGAAATACTTAGGTTTTCAAAGGAAAGCACGTTGTTTTACATGATACATTATTGGAACAGGTTATACCTACGACGAAGTCGGAAAGAAGGAGAATGAATATATTTAAAACATTCGTGGAACTTATGAAGGAAGATATAACTGAAATAATATTGAAGTTCTGCAGAGTCATGGCGGTGGCAGAATATCACACGACAACGAACTATGGGGAGTGGCAAACGAAAGGCAAGCAACGCGTAGACCTGTGAAGAATTGCAGTAAATAAAATAAGAAATGAAGGTACACGAAAAAATCATATACGTTTTCACTGAATCATTTTCTGAGTTTAGTTCTCTATGCAGAAGACTATGTTTAAATAACAAGGGGGTTTTCT
Organism: Zootermopsis nevadensis; assembly: GCF_000696155.1. Next base: position 576,109 of record NW_019060627.1, on the reverse strand, counting down.
AACCACAGCCTTAATATAATATCCTTAATACCGCTATTCTCTTACTACACAATCTTTAATTTTATAATTAGAAACCTACCTATTCTCCCCTTACATATTCCCAGTTATATCTTACTAATTTCATTCTCCCATTTATATTTACTTGTATAAATATATCCTATATGCTTTAATTCTACAGCGGTAGTAAAATGTTTCTACTTATAGAGGTAATAGAAAGCCGTGTTTTGTTCAGAAAATTGTGCCATATTTTCCCGTCATTAAATAAAAATAGACAAATTTAAAGAGCATGTTCAAATAACAGCTAGAGATCGCATTCCTGAATAAGCAAAGGACTAAAACATGGCAATAAAATATGGAACAACCGAAGAAAAGATGTCCAACTCCATAAAGGAGGCTGGAACATGCAGCTGTCTAATCCTTGGATGTAAAGAGGTGAAGAAGAATTATGCAACTCTGGTTGTTGGTCGTTAAAACACCTGGAAATATCCTGCCAAATTCTAAGTTCATGTTCATATTTTCAAATCACGAGGAAAAGCGTATTTCGAAAGGTTGTTTAATCTGTTCTCCATGACATTGCATTATTTACCGAAGTTCCATTTTTGTCCATTCGCGATGGGCTTATGCTGGCAGCACTGAATCGAATCGCCGAACGCTAAAACGCTTTCTGTAATCGTATTAATGGCTTGGCGACTGACTTTGTTCAATTTACCGTGACCATTAATTACAAGTGTTCTATAGGAAATAGGTTGTTCAAGCCTTTAGCCTGCAAGCATTCACCAGCGCCGAACCTGTTATGTGTGAATAAATATATATTAATAGCTTTGAGTTTCAATAGACAAGATGCATTTATCAGCAATACGGAAGACAGACCTTACTGAATAGCGGAACACAGGACTTATCTCAGATAAACTAATTAACTACCCACATAACTTAATAAGCACCTAAATAAGTTACCGAGAAAACAAGAAACGAAAGGGACAACCACAAAGGTTTACAGAAATATTCTTATTGCTTGCTGAGCTATAATGCATAATCGAAAAGTAGAGATATTACACGCCACAAACAGTTAAAATATTGTAACATGCAATGTATCACATGATGTCTGCACCAAAGACTTTATTTTACGAAGAATTTTATGTACAACCAGGTATTTGTTTCATGAAATTAACCTCACTTATAGCTTTATATAAATTATGCTAAGATAGAAGCGAAATTACATTCATTTAGAGCTTTTACGGAAAAATCGATGAAAATGGCAGTCTTTTAGTTTGTTGCGCTATGTAGTCTAGTAGAAGTTTACCAACTTTTCAGAGTTCCTCGCTGCCTTCATCATCAGATGGAACATTGGTAAAATTCTAGCAGACTACACGGCGCTACAACTGAGAAGACCGCTATCTTCGGACTCACCGCCGCGAAAACTTCAAATCCTACCTGGAAATTGATTTAACTTTCTCAGATTTCTATTATCTCCTAGCCAGCTTCTGCCCGTCTGGTGAACGCACTCCATTCCGAAACAGACGACACTACGTATACTAAGAGGCACTGTACCACTTTAACTGTGGCGTTTAAACCCATCCCTCTAAATTCACAATCGCCCCAGTCCTCAGGTAACGTGTTACGACTACTTGGCACTGGGGTTCTCATAGCGCTGAAGACATCGGTGCTGGTCAGCTGGGTTTATTGTTCCATGTGCACTTGTAAGAATTTACCAACATTTCGGAGGGACATACTGTCTCATTGGCCTCTATGTTACAACCCTAAAAACAAATGTCGACGTTTTGTGACTACCTTCCTGAATATGATGGCATCTGTTAATTTGGACGACTTTAATTCCAAGTTTGAACAAAGAGCACATACATAAGCGCATACATACATAGACATACAAATATAAATACATAACACAGAGTATATGCAATGCAGTACCAACACCGTGTGATATCTTATACTATTAAAACAAAATGTCTTTGTATCTGAGACCTGAGGTTATCAGGCCAAGATGTCGATCTTGTTGTAGGTTATAACGCCATGGCCTCTTCTAAGTTGTTATCAACAGCTTTTAGTAGCTCCACTCCGAAAACGTCTGCAAGATGTGATGCTTGATTATTCAACAGGGACAAGTCTACATTATCGGCCTCTTGTAATATTTACTTTGCTTGAAGCTCAAACAGAATGTTACAGATGCTATCAAAAACAATTTGTTTTAAAAAAGAATATTGTTATGTAATCTGATATGTCATGTTTGAAAACTGTTATTCAGACACCTTTGGCTGTGACGAATATTTGTCGAAATGCAAGGAAACATATTTTCCGTTCCTATGGCGTTTGATGTCTGTAGATCATTTAGATTTGAAACATTAAATTTGTGTATGCATTAATTAACACAGACTGAACTGAACTGAACTGCAGTTAGCTATCTCCCTACCTAAAATAAAGATCAGATGTGGAAGCTGTTGATCCGGTTGCAGCAGCACGCTGCTGGTGGCCACGTCATTTATCTGTAGGCAAACCATGCACGATATCATTTTGATGAACGACGTGTGCCAGTGGACGGGAAGTTTTCTCTTTTGTTAACGTGCAGGTTGTGGGAAGTATCATGGCTGCCGGGAGCAGCAAATTTACAGTTATCTATTGCTATTTATGTACTCATTTTTAAAACGTGTTTAATAAATCGCACACACTAAATTAAGAGACTGCTTACCGCCATACACTTCAGACTATCTTCTTGTCTCCTACCTAAAATCTTAAACTTCAGAACACACACAAAAGTACTTCATCTTGTTGGGTGTGAAATTTAGATTTCTCGTGCTTATTAAAACTTTTATAAACAAGATAATGTTACTAATTACAGCCCAACGTATCTTTACTTTAGCATATTTCAGGCTGTTTTTTATTAGTTTAAATCCCAACTTGCTTCAACAGTATCTTCATTTTGTACTTATGGGTTTCGCATAATTGTCATTGTATACATGATTATTTCTTTAAATAACCTGAACTAGTTGATCTTTATAATGTTGAAGTGTTGTTTTCTTTAAGGTACGGACTGAATTCTCAAATATTATACATACGACCCCTGGCTTCAAACGGTTACATGAAATGAAAGGAAGACAGTGCAAGGGAAAGTTCTTCTCGACACGGTTCTTATATTTTGAACAACTGATTTTGAATTAGAAACAGACTTTTATTATATACGTTTTAGAATTTCGGAAAATAGCGTGTAAGTGAACAAGTAACAAATATGTGTACTCCATAACCTGCCATTACTGTAAATAATCCCCTGTTTAAGACCCCGTTGAAGGGCCGGAACATACAGGGCACTAATTACAAGGTCTAATTAGTATTTCGTATATCGCATAGTTGATTTATTCTTGTAGTATGCTCCCTGGTTTAAGAGGAATATAACACAAATGCATGATCAATTTAAAGTCATATATCTCATCTGAGAGGAGGAACACAGATTGAACTGTTACGTACAATTTCCGTTCCGAATTTAGTACGCATTTGAGATCTTTAATAGGTGGATGGAGAGTGAGATAAAGCATATGCCCTAGGCAGACTTTCGCTCTGTGTGCGTCTGAATAAAATATCGCGAAAGTAAAAGCATTGCACAGACCACTAACGACAGGACAGTTTCTGTTTGTAGTCTGGTTCACTCCAAACAAGACCCAATTTGAACGACGTAATTCCAGTTGCTAATCGCGTGTCCTCGCGGTTTTGTGCATTAGCGCGCACAGTGGAGTGTTCTGAAGATATTCACGGCACACGTGTTGCAACAAGAGCGTGTCTCTTCGAATGCAGAGCAAACCTGTAAAGTGTGTTTAACATTCTCCTTGCTGGGTCTTTTGTAGCAAAGCTGTCGCCTGTTCCTTTACGTTTCCACTAAAAGTTCTGTTATTATCACTAGTAAAACGACTGGGGATGCGAGTCAGGAGGGATTATTATTCAAGGCACGTAGCATCTAAAAGTTTAGATATCTCCTTCGTTGCATGGGACGGATAGATTTTCACCCTTTAATAATCTGAAACATATTTTATGAATCTTGCGTCGTGTCGTTTTTAAATGTAAAATTTTGTTGAAGGAAAGGCTTTGCTTCATTGGTCAGGTAGAAAAGTTAAATTCCATTTTGTTACAATATGCGGAGCTGAAGTCTGTTCCCTGGACACACGATTAGTGGTAGGTGATGTCAACTTTCGGTGCCACGGACGACCAGCGGAAAATAAGAAGATAGTCTCTTCCATAAATTATAAAGCGAGCCGAAATATCCACCTACAAAACTGAAACTCGAAAACAAAAATAAAAAAAATTGGAGAGTGAAAACATGAATAACGGATTAGAAAAAGTAAAAGTGTTATGATATGCCAAAAAAGACTGACCATGTACGTGACCGACATTAAATGCTGTGTAATAAATTAGACATTATGTGGTCAAGTTTAGCCACACATTGCATACTAAAATTAGCCAAAACCGTAAGACATTTATAGACTTCAAATAAATCTCTACTGGTAATTCATTTACAGTGGAATTTTTATTCACCACTCAGTCAGAAACTAGTCGGTCTAATTAAAGAAACTTATAATGAGGCCCGTGTACACAAACACTCTCACGATGCACTTTCTGTTCATAATTATCTGAGACGAGAAGATTCTTTATCACAGTTCATTTGTACCGTTTCCTTGTTTTAGAATGCGCCATTAGCAAGTTCCAGAAACAAAATTTAACACTCATGTGCCCGGCCCGTGATGTTTTATTAATCTGTTGGATGAAAATATAAATCTCACTGAGATTGCATCTGGTACTCGTAAGGCAAATTTTTCGTATCTGGTCACCAGACTACAGAATAAAATCACAAAAAGGTTGGAAAATATTTTGAAAGTTTGCAAAGTTTGTAATATTTTAGAACTAAGATAATAAATCAAAACTGTATTCAATGAGGAATTAGTAGTTTAACTCGGCGTGCGCGAATGTCCACGCAGTGAATAGTGTTTCGTCTTCACAGATGTTGTACAAAAATTAACGTATAAAGTGTTTTAATTTTATTTTGTATGGGTGTCAAACTTGGACCCCCAAATTAAGGATTCCGATAATACTTGGGCGCGTTTAAGAACAGGGTGCTAACGGAACATTAGTACTAAAGAAGGACGATGTGACAGTAAGACGAAGGAACTGCATGATTACTAGCTTCGTTACGTGTACTATGAGAATATAGGCCTATTAGGATGACGAAACCAAGCAGAACTAGGTAGACTGTGCATGTATCACGCATTGGGCGATGAGAAAGGCGTAGAAATATTAGCTAAAAAACCTGTATTGAAGGGTCACTCGGAGAACCTAGACATAGAAGGATTACAATATTAAAGTCGATTTTACAGAAACCCGGTGGGTTGCTATGGACTGGATTCATTCTGACCATGATAGGGACCGGTTGTCGTTATGAAGACGGTAGTGATATTTATGGTTCCACAAAAGACGGAAAATATTTTGACTATGTACGCGGTCATCATTTCTTCAAGAAAGACTGCGCTCGGTTGAAAGTGTTATTTAGCCTCCTTTCAGCCAATTGTTTTTTACAACCATAATGAGCAGATTTCGATTTCTGTCGGATTTTTTTGTAAATATGGCACTTAATTACTCCATTCACATCTAACCATGCACATACATTACCTCGTATCTGGGTGTACTCTATGATCTTTATGTTATCGAATGTATTTATGAGGTGATAACAAAACTGAATAGAATTTAACGACGAATTTCTCTTTTATTAGTGACATGCAACATTTTATCCAACATTTCTTTTGACAGTTACCTCCGTATGTAGACGAATTACTAGGGATCATCAGCGTGGTTTCCAAAACAAAACTGAAGAGATTTATCAGGTAATGGACAATAGCTAGAATTATAACGGGACAGTTCATTAGCTATGTATAGACTTCAAGAAAGCCTGTAATAAAGCTGGATTGAGTTATTATACAACAATCGCATTGAATTTGGCATGTCCATGAAACTGTTTACGCTAATTAAAGAGACATATAGTGAATCCAAGATAGGAAGCATTTGGCTAATGCATGTCCTATTCAGAATGGACTGAAACAAGGGTATGCTATCTCGCCATTGATTTTAAGCTTTGCTTTACACCGCGGCATTAGTAAACGTCCAAGAATATAAAGAGGGTTTGCAATTGAATTGAACACGTCAGCTTCTGGATTATTCTGAACATATTCATTTGTTCGCCGGAAACGTAAAATAGAATCAAATAAACACACAGAATCCCAACAGCATCCCAGAAGACAGTCATCTTCATATTCAACACCCTGAGAACCTGAAATATCAACGCACATGAGTGTCGCGAACGTGTTTAACGTTTCACTACGTAGACACTGGGGGGCTTGCTTTTATTTGTCAAAGGAAAGAAAGAGATTGTTAGCTGTACGTCTTGTTTCTCTTTCACAGAACTTGAAAAGTACATCATAAATTCTTAGAAACCTACAGGAGAGACTTCCGTGCAGTATATAATAATTTTCATGTTGATCCTGACACTTGTAAATCACCACAGAGGCTGATGTTAAAGTGATACTGAGTGCATCTGTTCACTTGCTGTCCACTCAAAAGAAACATAATTTTTGCCTAGAATAATTTTGAAGAGAACTCTTTCTGTAATTGTTTACCTTCTCGCTAAAACCACCCCTCTTACGAAAAAGTCTTAACATTTGTTTTTATTTAAGAAATGGCCGTGGTTCAATTTCGAGTTCGCAGAACTTACGAAGTATTTGTAGTTTAATTTAGTGTAAGGAGCAATGCATATTAATACCTAGCGTCGTTCTGTAATGGTTTAAAGCAACAGTTGTATTCAACTCTTAAACATTAGTTACATGCGTAATATTTTTTTGTATACATCTCCTTGATGGCTATTCTGAAAGTAACTAGAAAATTGTGACCAGTCAAACTTGACGAGAATGAACCTTCTTTGCGTTGAGCAGTAATACGATTTATTCAAGCATTATCTATGCAAATTGTATTGAAAGTCTTTCTTGATATAGTAAATTAAATGTAAAAACATCACTGTGACAAAAGTTCCTGTCAAACTAACCAGCACAAAACAGAAATCTTGGTTCCAGACTAACCTCAGACACATGAGTATTCTAGGCGATATCACAGTATTGTTGATTTCTTACAACCACAGTCGCCACCGTCAGAAAGTAATTTAAATTTTCCATATCTCAGGAACGCTGCACTCAATCAATCAGGCGTGAAGGACATTGACAATTATTTTAGGAGCATATTTGAACTCCTTTCCCGGGGGTAAAGCCGGCCGGGGCGTGATGCTGACCACTCACCCCATCTAGTGCCGAGGTCAAGGAAGAGAGGAGCTATACCTCCACTCACCTCAAACGCCTACATGGTGTATAGTGGGACAAACTTTACTTTACTTTTATTTGAACACACCATCTACAAGATTGTTGCGCCGTGTAGTCTGGTAGATTTCCACCAACGTTTCAGAGGTCCATGCTGCCTCCGTCATCAGGGCGATAGCAGCATAATACTTATTTTTTCGTACATTAAATTCCATTATGCCGGTCATAGTGGCCGCGCGGTCTGAGATGTGGGCTTTCATCGCTCAGACACTGGAACCCTGGGTTTGAACCCCTTTCAAGACACAGATATTTGTCTGCGGCTTTCTGTGTAGTGTTGCCCTGTTTACAGGTAGAGGTCTTGTGACGGGCCGATCACTCGTCCAAGGAGTCTTGCCAAAATTTAAATAAATTAAGAAACCTCTCATATGTGAGGAGCGAAGGTCCTTCAAGGACTGTACAACCAGTGATGATGATGATGATGATGATGATGATAATAATAATAATAATAATGCTATTATGGGGACCGCGCCTTGTCAGTGTTATTCAAATTCAGTGCACTTCAAAGTAATCACGCTTATAATTTAATTCTAAAATCCTGCTTCACTTGAATCTCTTTATTCTCTTTTCAGATGCATTCGCTGCCTGTTACACGCTGCTGCTCTGCTTTTCTCGTGTTACGTTGACCCATTATATTATTCCCAGAACGTGGGTTAAACATTTATGGTCTACATAATACTGTACTTTTACTTTTCTGTATACTATATTTTATTACATTTATTCCATCTCAGTTTGTTTATACGAATGTGTTTGTATTTGCCATTATTATTTCTTTCAATTCCGATTTTCATTGTAGTGTATATATTGATGGTTGAATTTTGAAGCAGAACATTCATATAAATAATATTTAAAAATTCAGTTCCTATTTCAAAGCCAAAAAAACGCGTATTCATTACAAAGATAAAATGGTTAATGCTGTTTAGGAAAATTTTCGCTGTTTATTCTAAGAATTATAAAACATGCTGAACTTTAAAGTAGGTGGTACATGTTTTACCACTGTGCTTTAAAGAGCTAACATGCTTCAAGATAGGAATACAGTGTCTGAATTACAAATTATTTTTAGAATTCAATGACATCAATGTTAACAGCATTATTCTTTACCTTTCTCTTATTGTTTAACTAACCACTACGCCTTACAGATGGGGGGGAGTGGCTATAAAGCTGCAAGTACCCACAAAGAAAGTGCCCCTGAACTCAGTGGGTGGGAGAGGAGCCAGTCGGTTTGAACGTTATGGTTTAACGAGGAATCTCCTTACCCGTAGGTAACTGCCAACCATCCAAGCTATCATAAAAGGTAGATGAATAATGAGCTAATTTTATACGAATGTGTGTTGTTTTGTGCACTATCTTGTGTCTTAGTCTTTGTTCGTGTTTTGTCAATTGTACAATGTTGTCTTAAAATATGTTTTACTTACTCACTCCGAGTCAGCATTTAATTAAAATGAACATTGGAATGTGCAGATGCACATATCTGTCGGGGTGTCCCTGAACCTTGAAAATTTGGGTCTCGTAGTCGTAGATATTATAAACCTCTGATATAGAGCAGAATGAAAAGATAAACCTAAGAGGCTTAGATAAATTAAATATTTACAATCACACTCATTATGCCACTGTGCAAGCTTCAGTAGCAAAAGTCTGAAAATCTGCTGTGAATTAATTGTACCATAAA
>NW_019060627.1:490070-566945 GCF_000696155.1 Zootermopsis nevadensis | reverse complement strand
GTAGGCTATCTTAAAACGTTCCAGAGGATCAGGTTTAATAACGCTTCCTAAAGAAATAATTAAAATGTATTAATTTACGGTGCTCTAATTAAAAAGGGGAACATCTCTTGCTCTTCTGTTCATCTGAAGTAAATGAGATGTTTTAGGTCCATACAGAATCCCATGATATAAAATAAATCATTTCCATGCTATGTATGCGTCATATATTTCATTCAGTTATTGATCCTCCACTCTGGACCTGTTTGTTGTTTGAAATGATCATTGAAAGAAGAGTATCTTGAAACCATGTCTCACTAGTTAGCTAAATCCTCGTGGCTTTTTAATGTGTTGTCTCACATTTCTACAAAGAAAATGGGGGTAATACTTTTACCATAAATTAAACACGTAAGCTATTATATGGCATAAAATCCAAAAAATACTACAAACCAAATTGTCATTAATTTGAAACTGAAATTACAATATAATATTATCATTGAATCAAATGAAGCAGCTTATATTCTATTGAAATACTTTCAGTTTTTTATCTTGGGCAACGAGGTCGTCCTTATGTCTTTAAATTTTTGGAAGCTCGCATAGTTTGTAGGACAAGATATAACATTCAAAGTTAGTATCCCTCATCATTAAATGAACTAATTACTTGAGAGTTCCATTCATTCTTACTGGCGCTGTGTTCACTGATACTTCATATCTTACGTCTAACGAGGTCATGTCAAGTGAAGGTAATGAAAAGCAACAATTTGTTATTTTTAAAAGGCCACAAATGTTAACGTTCTTGTAGCTTATTCTTAAAAAGCGACGCTAATTATCGGTACAAACGAGTTTCGCCAGTATTGAAACAAGCAACTAATGATAGATGAAAGCTCTAAAATTCTTTTTCCTGTAATCCAAGTCCATGACCGAGACTTTCAAAATAATTAATGAGATTTTTGCCATTACTGAGGAATTATTACTGTAAATTTTCAGTTAGTAATGACGTAGGGACCGTCCGATCTGTAATTCTGTATCGTATGAAATGGCCGAAGATCCAACATGGACTCGATACATATAACACCTAGTTTCGCCTCCAAATGGCGAATATGATCTCACCAGTAACACTACTCCCTTCTTAACTAACGTTACATGTGTGGAGACGTATTTTAATGATGAAAGTCAGAGTACACATGCTGACACTCAGTTGAAGAGTTCGTGACAGTGTCAGTTAGGGCTCTCACACGAAACACGATAGCACTTGAGTGGAAGTGGAGTTTCCGGGACTCTTCTTACGATTCCCCATTATTCTTTCTCCTGAAAATCCACCATCTTAACTTACAGTTGGTCCTTGTCCTATTGGCGATTACTATTTACAACTAGCGGCTCTTCTGTATTCTTTGTCTTTTAGTGTCTGCATTGTTTGTGTTCAGTATTACTTGTCTCTCTGCTCTTTCCATTTTCACGTGTTTAACTGTGCGATCGGTCGAGTGATGTGAAAGAGGACATCGAGTTCTGAGGGTGCCCCACAGAAATTGGAAGGTGTGAACCGTGTAACGAATCTCAGATCCATGTCAAATTATTTTATATTTTTTCGTGCAATGTTGTTAGCTAATTGCAAATTGTATTTCTACAGGATTTGTTTTACTGTGGGTATAACTGACAGTGTATCGATTATCGGAAATGTACTCCAATTTAACAGGTCAGTCAATCAGAAAAATTTCAGACACGCTGACTGAAAGTACGTACAGATCTGCTGTTCTGAAACCTATCCTTACGTAAACACCATATCCAAAAATGTTTCATATAAAAGTTATCCAGAAGTATATTGTTGAATTCGTATCGTTAGAACACTGAACAGTGTCTGAGATGAAAAATGAAGACAGGTGGACAGACAATTGTGGCCTCACAGCTACGTTTTCACTGCGTACCAAGTGCAGTGTCTTCGTATGTGCTGACAGACCAGTCTTCTCTCGGAGGGCCCACTGTTTAGATATGCAGCTACCAATTGCGTTCCGTTTCACTTTTGTACCAGAACTTAAACGTATAGTAAAAGGGGCGAATACGTGCGTTCTGCGCCCGTTGGAAGAAAAAGGCAAGGGGATAAGAGGATTGTGAGGAGTAACAGATAAGAAACATATGCTACAAACATTCTTTCCCAGCGACAGTATTTTTTGGATCATCTGTCGTTGTCTGTGATGGTAATGTCTTTCTGTTCGTCAGCTAGTGACGTAGGCGAAACGCACGGCTCCAGGATTCTATATCATTTACCTCATTTTAATAATTACTGTATTTCTCTGTATGAGATTATTACTAACGTTGTCTGGTCTTATTTGCTTTATTTATGTTTAATAGACTGAATTATTCCGTCTTTTCCGGAGTTCTGAAGCTGTTAACACTTGTTAGAGTAGAGTGATGAAAATGAAAAGGTTGCACTTAAGATTCTTTTTTAGAAAACTGCTGTAAAAGGGAATAAGAAATGAGCAGATTTTAAAATTACGATGAAACTCTAGTTGAGAGTACTGTCATTTCGTCTCCCCGGCGCTGAAATAACTCCAAAACAGATTCAACTGTTACGAAACGATCTCTTCTGTCCATGCAAGCGTATGGTAATCTTTTGGTACTACTTTTCCAGGCGGTGAAATATTTCAAAGGTTGAACGAACAATGTGACTCGAAAGTAAACTAGTGGGGTCATGCTTAAATGATAATGTCTTTCTTAGTATCACTTAAGGTCTGGATTTGTTTGCTGCTCGAGAAGAATACTGGAGCAAACATCTATTGATATCTATCAACATATGAAGCTACTATTGAGCCTACTTCTGGAACAACAAAATTTATACTACCGTAATTATTCGTAGGACTATTGCAGAAGGGGAGGTTTTAAAGTTTATTTAGGGAACGTCCGCAGATCGTAAAAATTCTGGTGCTTTTGCTTTGTTGTTAGATTTAAATTTTTAATTCATAAGTATCTTTCGACGCTTTCCTACAATAGGGTTAGAAGCGCCGTTTAATACAAACGTTGATAATTGCTTCATTGGCTCTGTAATTATAGAAAATCAAAATTATTTAGCGGCTTATTACAAGAATAAAACATTGTGACAAGGATAAATTTTGCTGGACGAAAAGTGTGTTTAATTTTTCTATTCAATGTTTCCGATAAATATTTAGTGACTTATTACACTGAGTGTGTGCGAAGAGTCCCATACGGGTCATGTGCGCTAAATGTGTATGTTTTTGTTGCCCGTTGCTAGCCAGATTTGCAATATGTCGATAAATGTTAGTAAATTTTCCCAATATCAACTTTCATGAAAATCCTTTCAACGGTTCTCGAGTTATATTTGGATAGAGACACACAAGCTGAAACCAATAGAAAAGTTATAGCAACTTCGTCAAGAATCAATATGAAAACTCATTGAAAAGCTGATATTATTTGTGCTATAATATTGCCCCATAGGCCTATACGATTAATCGGTGTGGTTCATGTCAGTGATACAACAATAAGTAGAAGTCTTGAAACAAGAAACATATTCTTCGTCTATAGATGACGGAATGGTAGATCATACAGACCAAATGTTCTTTTGTCAGCAGTGAGTCTGTGACTGCAATACGGTGATAAACGATATATATATATATATATATAATAACAAATATTGTTTTACTTATCGACTGATATTTATTCTTGGTGGATTACCGGTACAAATTTTAAATTATATTTTTGTTTCTTCCTTTCTTGGAAACTCGCCGCAGACCACCAATTTAGGTATCACTGGATTAGTGTATCTAATATCGATGGTAATAATTAAATCAGGGGACTGAATGACAAACGCGATCCATTAGCCAAAAAATTCCTACGAAGAAAATGTGCCCTTCTTTAAATTAAGAGATACGAGAATAGTAAACTAATTATTTATTGGTTAGATTAATTTCTGCAAACGTTTTCGACGGCAATTTATTAAAGCCTTGCCAGTATATATTATTTTGGGCTTTATCCGTTGAGTTACATTTCGGAAGTTAGCTCTACCCCTGTCCTGAGGTGAAACGTTGTCATTACACTGAATCAATTTTATTTTGAGGTCATTGGCAACGACTGTGATCCGACCCAAGAAATTTTAAATACGAGACTAGTACAACAGTGATCTGGTGGCTGACGTAGTCCAAATCTACTATATTTAATGTAACTTAAACGACAATTCAAAGGTGCGCTTTCGAAAGGAATCAGTGGTGAACAATGTTGGTATAAATAATTAGAAACATAAGCTAGGAATAAAATCGGTCAGATTAATTTATAACGGGTAATAATACAAACCAAGAGGGTACAGGCATTTCTCTGAAATGCCTCACTCCTCTGGTCAAAATCGTTCGTACTTCCAGCTGTTTGTATCTTTAGCTACCTGCTGCGTGATTGGGAATTCATCACGTAACCATGGAAACCAGCTGCCAAAGCTGCGTGACCTAGGAATTCTCATCAATCAAATTGTAATGCTAATGTTATGAGTTCATTGCATTATCAGGAAGCGTATGAAATAAACGCATGGTCAGGAGGACGTAACGCTTCATTTCCGAAACTGCTGAACTGATTTAATTAATTGTTTGCATTTACACTAACAATTGTTGTACTTAAGTCCAATATATTTCGTAGATCCCAGAAGCAGGAATCGACATTTTTATAAATTCTTCTGCAGCGTGTTCGTAAAAGAAATAACTCGACTGATTTTAAGAAAGAAGTTAACAGATTTGTAACGAATGGAAGAACAATAAGTGGCAGTTGTAGAGGGCAGCATTGTCTTTCACATGACAAGAAACAAGAGAAGGTGAAATAGTACGTAATAAGAAAGAGATTACAGGGACTGAAAGGCAGAAAAGCAAGGCGAAAGTAGGAAAATAAATGGAAGTAAAAACATAGGGAAATATGTATTTTATGTTTATGTAGGCAGAATCTCTGACTTAATGATATCCTTACAGGCAAATTTAACCGAACAGGGATTCAGGAAAAGACGACATCCCTAAGTCATGGCAGATAAGCTGATGCACTGACCACTGTTCCGGGACTCTTGGTAAGATTTATGGACGGAGCCGAAGTTTACGAACTGAGAAAGATGAAGTGTTTGTTTGGATTAGGTTAGGAAAGAAAGCGGAACGGAAGAATGTAGTAAGCGGATAAAGAAAAGTAAAATAAATAATTTAAAATTAAATAGTGTTTGACAAACACAGCGCGAAGTTACAGTTTGGTAATCATAACCATGCAGTTTTGCATTCAAGTACACGCAATTATTCTGTCGTGACATATCAAATTCGTCCTTGTCAGCAGGATTGTGTTAATAGCAAATTTAAATTGATTCGTTACAGTTTATGGAATCTAAAATATATCGTGTCTAAGACCATGAAACAAAGTCCTTCTTGATTTGTTAATTTTAAGCTCAGCTAGAAATTTTCCGCCTTTTATGGGATAATGAGGTTCATTACCATCTTCACAATAGCCTACCACCGGCCCCTGTCCTGAATCAGATTCTTTCCAACCCTATTTATATACATTTTAATAATATAATTCCCTTTATTCATATGTCTATATAGGAGCCCTTTTTCTCCAATCTTTCGAACCAAAACTGTGTCCTCTTTTCTTATCTCTCACTCCGTGCTACGTGCTCCGCTCGTCCTATCTTTCTCCTTATGGTCAACCATATAATATTTGGTGAAGTGAAGTTCCTTATTATGCAGTTTCCTCCAGCCTCTGTCACTTCATATATTTTAGGCTTAAATATTGTTGAGTATAGCAAATGAGTTTAGAACAAAGGTACCGAGATTTGTCACCGCTGTGGAGGTTCCATCTGATTCCGAGGCACTGCTATTAGAACTCGTTAGTTTTGCTGCTATGACTCATTAATTACAAAGTGACAGGTTGTTTAGAGAACGGGTAGGTAGTATGACATGTACTTTTTCCCAATTAGTATTCCGAATTGTCTGTTGGTTAAGTACCGTTTCGTATTTAATCTGAACTCATATTAATTTTTTCTAGGACTATAAAATGCTACAAATGAAAATTAAGGTAAAATATCTCTAGACGTAACGTGATTTCACGTCCCGGTAGATAAAGTAACACATAATTATTAACAGAAGAATTACACAAAAAAATGTGTATACACACGCACGCACACACATGCAGTGACAGCTTCATTAGCGTCCGGCATTACAGCGCAAAATGGAAAATAAGTTATTGTAGGGGTAATGGGCCGCGATCAGTGGGATAATGTAACCAGGTAAGGGAGGGATTTTCATATTGATTGGCATTCGATTTAAATTCGATGCCAAAATAATACTGTAAAGGACAACAGGCTTTAAAAAAATGGAACGAAATGAAAGAACTTGTAAAATTTCAATTTAAAATTCGTTTCTAATATTTATAACTATCATTATTGTCTGCTATATATATTTTACCAGAGCCATTACAGAAATATTGGACATTTCCAAAACAGAGTAATAACTTCTCTCACACATTTATTTTTTATCATTTTATCCATAAATCTTTTACACATAATTTCATATTGTATATGACTCGTTATGAGGAAGAATAAAGGAATTTGAACTGTAAGCGCTGGTGTTAAATTCCTATATCTAAGATTTATGTTCTTTTCATTCAAAATAAAATAGGTAGTCTTACGCGGTACCTGTAGAAATGCAGACCAATTACACTAAAACTCCAGGCAATTTATTTTCTGGAAACCTGCTCAGACATTTCGATTAATTCCCTCTGATGGCCAGAGCAATGCGTAATTAAACTTGGGAGTGGAACAGTTGAAGGCTGATACGTGATGGACTTCGGATACTCGTTTGTAAAGTAACCGTTTGCTTCCCAGTTCAGCGGTGGCCTGTGACTCGCGCCACAACCCTCACTGAGAAATTTCGTTTCTTTTTTGTTATTCCAGGAAAATACCTTCAAACTGTCTACGACCGTCTCCTTCCAAATCTTACCCTACTCACCTTTCATCACCGGCATTACCTTAGATCATTAAACGCTATACATTTTGCTTCTGAAGAAGATACCTCCTTAAATATGGCTGTCGGTACCAGATCCTTCAAAGGGATTGTTGACTCAGTCCCCCGTCCAGTGGTTACCGGGAATAAAGCGGTCGGACCATGAAGCTGACAACTTACCTCCGTGCAGCGCCGTAGTTAATAAGACATGGAACTTACCTACACTTCGCCATTTGTCTTCAAGGCGCAGTGCACAATAAAACTGAGGGACTTCACCTTCTTTTTCGACTATTTTGCGAAGCTGTATGGACCACCGCAAACATGTATCGACCAAGAGTATCATGATTATGAATAATAAAATTTAATAGCTAGTGTAACATAAACTGAAACGTTCTTACATATTCGAAGAGACACTGAAGAAAAACACAATAAATGTGAAGGTAGCCTGTTATTTATTTGGCTGAGTTTCGAACTGGCTACTTTATAAATGTGTCAGACACACTGTTGATCTACTAGCCTGTTGGGCTATCTATTTCCAGACTTATTCTTATACCGATATTTATATGTGTATGTAAATGTGGTGGGCGTCAAAGCGACCCTCGAATTACGACCATTTAGCTGAGCTTTTGTGCTTTCCCGTTCATGTAATCCGCCTGCACCCCGACGCCTAGAGCAGAGTAGAATATCCTACTAAGCGTGGTCTCATGAGAATCGCCTGGCTTCGAGAAGTGCCTGCTCAAACAGCGTAATTGTAATTCAGCTGAGGCCTCGAAATTACAAAGGGCGTATCGGCATCGAAATTTTACCGACGTTTAAGAATTTGATGTTATCATTCATCGTATATGTTTTAGTCTTCTATATTAACATTACCAGCGTAATGTATGTAGACAGTTTCTGTACTATTCGTAGCGGTCCAACACCCACGCTAGACTTTATCGCTAAACAGTTCAACAGTTGAACCGTGGACCCTGTAAAGTCTGACAGGAGTCTCATGTAGCGCGATCAGCCGTTCACGAACGGTTCGGTGGACGCAATTAGTTTCATTGCCAGTATCAAATGCGTCTTTATCCTGTGATGACAGTGACTACTCGCCCGTGTAGACAGATTCCTATTCGTCAACACCCACATCCAAGCGTCTCGGCTAGAATGTTGTCGTACTTAACGGATATTCTGAGTCCGTGTTTTTGTCTTAAAAGTAGACAATGGTCACTTAGTTTCATGTCGTTCACAGTCATCCTGCTATTGAACATTGTCCAATGCAGTGGTTATCAACCTGGTGTACGCATACCCCCGGGGGTACGCGAAATTTAAAAATATATATATATTATTTTATGATAAACACTGAATAATCAGTAATGTAATTTATTTAATTTATTTTAGATGTAGATTATATACTATGTACAACTTGAATTATACACCAACAACTTTGGGGGTACAAAGTTGAAGAGAAATTATATCTGGGGGTACCCGAACAAAAAAGGTTGAATACCACTGGTCCAGTGTGTACAGAAAGGACCAAACTCATGAGCTGAGAGAGCATTCAAATTAACGTACAACCTGTCCAAAAATGTGTGTACAGGGTATACAGAATGGTGCAACTGTGACTGGCGACTCATTTTTGGACATGTTGGAAAGCTGGCTGTTACCTCAACTGAATACCAATTATGACGATTACATTCTACAACTGGACGGAGCTCCCCCTACCCCCATTTTCACAGGAATGTACGAGTGCTTCTCAATCGTGTTTTTCCACAGCGCTGGATCGGACGAGTTTGATTACCGTGTGAATGTGTGTCGTGTGACCCAGGGTGCACACATTGAAGGATCATAATTAACGCATGAGAAACTTGGACAGTTGCCGCCGCTGACGGTGTATGTTGTGCCCGTGTAAGGTGAGAAATAATTTTGTATTAACTTTTGAAACCGCACCATTCTTTTATGCATACTCTATATATAACATGAATGAAATTTGTGCTTTACTGGTTGTTTTCCTCTGCGTCAGATGGGAAAACGAAATGTTGATAACAGTAAAATTAACACTGAAATTCAGTTAATTAGATCTGAGGCACTGCCGACTAAGTTCCACCCTGGTGGCTTGCATGATGAGGAAACGCATATTAAATTTTCAGAGAAAGGACTATGACGTTTTTAATTCGTTGCCTTCCTCATTCACCTGGCAGCTTTGTCGGGCAGGACATTCTCATCGTGTTCAAGAATATGTGTATTTTATTATTTATGGTGCCCAGCGAGGGGGAAAGACAACGCTTTACAATGCAGTTAGTTCGCAAAGGTGAGTTGGAGGTTGTTTTTTATTAAATTGCTTGGTGTATTCAACATCCACTCGTTTTTATTTGTTCATAACGTTTCGACGCTCTATAATAATGTACATACTTAATTATTTATGGCGCCCAATGAGGGCGGATGCGGGGGAACTTTTCAATTCAATGTTTCTTTTCACGGGAGAGTTGGGTTGTTGTTATCTATAAAATTCTGCAGTCAGCATCAAGTTCTCTTTAATTGTTAACAGAATTATGTTAAGGTACAATATTTTTGCCCGCTTACCATGCGTGCCCATTGCCATGTCGATGCCCGTCCCATCGTAAGTATTATCTGATCCACTTGCATGTTGGTTTTATAAATGTCAGCCTGTTACAGATTACAGAATAATTAATTTTAAAATAATGATTTATACGATAAAACGCTACCCCATAAGTTTTTTGTTTATTCCAAATGTAGTTAAAGCCTAAAGTAATTAAACTTCTGTCACAATGACATGAAAATGTCGTTAAAAAGTCACCACTCGCTGCTTCCTTTGCTTACGTAGTGGATAAAAATCTTGGTTCCGTACCGTCAGTTTTTATTGGCTCATCTGTGGTATATTTTGTATAGCTGCTGGCCAAATTCTGCTTCTTTGTTCGTCTTAAGTTTTTCGGCCAACAATTTCTTTTTTATTGTTAGCTGAAAGCTGGAACATGTGGAGAATACTTTAAATTCCTCCGGCAATGATTTGAAACTAAGTTTTATTTCTTCTGTATCTTAAGACGTGGTTGGACACAGTTCGTAACTTGGTAGCTCAGAATGGATTATGAAATTCGTAAGGGCAGTGGTGTGAATTCTGCACCGGATATAAAGAAGGGATGAGGAAGAGAAAAAAAGAGAAAAATTCCACACAAGTAGACCCGTCGTTCGTGTAGTTGAATTCTGCATTCCAGACCAATGGCGAGCATGACAGAAAAGAAACGAGTTGTAATTGTGAGATTTGAGGTTCGTACTGCGGTGAAGATGTCGATGTTGTACTTCTGGATTGTGGCGCTGTGTGGACTTCCTAACGGATACCAACTTCACGGAGAAACACGCTCTCTTCTTCTTTAGGGCGAACTTCAGCCACAATCCAGAACTACAAAATCGGCAAACAGTGGTGATTGTGAGCTATCATTCGCCTCACTAAACAGTGGTAATATCGCAGGGTCTGCCAAAAACTGATTGTTGCTCAAATGGTCAAGAAATTTTAAATTTTATGAAACTCGAATGTTCATGTCCTTCTCGTAGCATGAGCCAGTTAAATTTAGCCCACCATCTCACACCCTATTTTTATGATATTAAATATATATTCTTTTCCATCTTCGTCTCAGTCTGCCAAGTAGTTTCTTTCCAAGAATTTAAACTAGATAACAAAATTAGTAACACAGAAGTTGGAATAGGGAAGGTGAGGATAGGTTTGTGGTTAATCAAAATGTGAGTAGCGAAATAATAGCTTCATTACAGATAGCCTTATTACACTGTCGTCTGCAAAACCAGGTGTCAGACGCACAGTCTACTCTATAGGTAATTCAACTAAATGGATGAGTGAATGTATGGTTTAATTAACGAATCAGTAGCTCAGGTTATGTGGCGTATAATGGTTGAAGACCTTCTAGGCAACCCGGAGTTTTCCTCCGGGGGCTTCTTCCCCGGTTTCTCCGTGGCATCCCAACACTTACTCCATTCACACACAGAAGAAGGGAATGGCAAACCACTTCTGGATCATCTGCCAAGAACGTATATGAACAGGTCCCAGTCCGAGAAAAGGATGGAAGGATCCTGTTCATATGGACCTGTCGTCAGACAGAACACACACAAAAAAAATATTGGTTGGATGATTAGTGGAAAATGAATTCAAGAAGATGTGACAGGAGTCGGTTTTAACCTAATTTAAGGTAATAATTTCGTAAAGAAACTGAGCTAAATGACAAAACAATCTGATTTAAGATAGCTGGTCTCCTAGCAACAATTCGAAAAAGTGGCTTCAGAAATAAAAACAGAATTACTAACCATTGGGTTCTGAATTACCATACCAGTCTTTGTTGCCTAACCAGTGTAACTGAGAAAGCGTCGTTAAATAAATCGAGGACCAGTCAATAAATTTTTTTTTCAACATTAATCATTATTTTCTCTTTCATATTCGACGCTGTACAACGTGTAAACCTGAAATAGCATCGTTGAATAATCTCACCCGGAATGTGCTAGATTTATCCATATTATCATTCTGAACTAAAGTCCATGATAACGAATATTTACATCTACAACAAACTGAGCTTATGCATAAACGACACTCGGAGCAAATGTTACTTGTGTAGCCACACAAACGGACTTGCACGGTTTTAACAGTAATACAGCGTCTGTTGTACACAACTTTAATCATTATCCATGTGCTGTGCTAGTAATTACACAGAACGCTACAAAACGCACTGATTGCTATTCATTACAGTGTTCCAAACAAAGATGATTTCACGAATTTTTTCATTATCTATAATAAAATATTCTTAGAAATACACCAAGTGACGTCCATAATTATACAATATTTCCAATCAAACTTTTTGAGTGTATCTAAGAGAGGAAGTAGGCGTTAAGGAAAGAACATAATAAGGCTCGTTGGATAAACATTTAATTCAGCGTAACAGTCAATAAAATTCTGTAGCATGTAAGTCGTCTGATAGGGTCTTTAGCTAATCAAGAATTTCACTTTTATAGAAGCTAACCTAAATGTGCAATATTGTTCAATATTCTAGACCAGCTGAATTCAGTACACATCTTTCCTTGAGGTTATCCAATCAAACTCTTCTCTAAAATTCTAATTTCTCCCATGCAAGCTAATGATCCGCCAATCTCACCCATCTTGGCTTAATGACCTCAATATTATTTGATAAAGAGTACAATATAACTTTCTTCAGCCTTATTTATTTTTCCGCCCTTGAGTACAAAAGCTCATCTTAGCAAATTGTTCTCGGTATCAGATCCGGAGCATGACCCCGGGAACTTCGCAATAAAAGATTCTAGCCGAGCCCAACGGCGCATAAGTTGGAAGTCTGCAACAGGCAGCCTTAAAACTAATTTAGTTTCTGTTTGTATAACAGCGCACTACTCCGTTACCAACTTCCCAAATGGAGAACAACCCGCACAGGAAGAGCTTAGGTCTAAAGTCATTAACTCATTAAACAACTGACAATTACATCAGCCAATTCGTTCTTGTACTGTGTCATAAGTGGATTGCTCTCATGTAGGCTATTGCATGAAGCTTTAATATGACTTTCCTCGGTCTCTCCCGCGGAATTTTTAACGGTATGTCTCTTCAATAAACTCCAAAGGCCTACTTCCGGCTCCCCACATTGTGATTATAAATGATCATATTCTACCTCAAAAAAGTGTCTTATAAGCTCTTAAATTTAACAGCGTTGTTAACTCAACAATCAATAATAATAACAAACAGTATCATCATCATAATCACTATTATCGTCGTTTCCGTTATTAGTGCTAAATAATCCGTTACAAGCGTGACTTATTCCATAAAACAAAATATCAGTACTTGAATGTTGGAATCCAAGACATGAAACACGTGAGGCAAGCGGGGAGGACATGTTATACAAAAGAGAAACTGGGAACTAAAGAAGTGTTGTCATGGTAGTTCGTTCAAAGATATGGCGACGAGTTGCACAAAAGCTCTGACTGAAAAAATTTCGTATTTGTGATATCTGAGGTTCACAAAACTTTGTATGTATCGACCATTTTGTTTAACAAGCAGTAATGGAATTTACATTTGTCTTAATTTCATTACAAAGCTAATTCCTGTCAGTTATTCATTCCATGAATTTAGACCTCCAAATTACATTAACTTCCATATGAAGAGGCCCTCAGGCTGGATATTCACACGTACAGATTTCATTTGAATGAACTATGAAATTATTATTATCATCCCAACTATTCACCACTTTATGGGGTATGTACTTTCACGTACCCGAGACAGATCTTGTCCCTAAAGTACATAGGGCAGCAGCTGTTTCAGGGACACATATTGTTTTTAGCAAGTGCTACATGTATTATATAATTTTATTTTATGACAGCGTCTTTCGAATGATGTATGAAGATCCCAAAATGGCGGTCTTCTGCAGTTCCCTGATGTCGTGTTCGCCCGGGATGTTGGCCAAATATTTCCTGAGCGACCTGGAGACAGTTCCTGTTACTCCTATAATTATTGGAATTACTTTTGCTTGCACTTTCCACATTTTATTATTATTATTGTTATTATTATTTACTGCAATTGCGTTTGCACCCGGTGGCAGTTATACTTATACTACACAATTACAACAAAATACATACAATAAAAACAAGTACACTCCATAGAACACCCTACACACATAACTAGACATCTGCCCGTACAAAAACATCCACACCTTACACGGAAACACATACACACATTTATAAAACACACATCCATTAAATAATCACAATACTTTATAGTAAAATATAAAGTCAGACCTCAGTACATGATACTTTTATCCCAAAGAACTAAAGTCACTTCTCCGTCAATGCTCCGTCTCGAAAATTTGACATTTGATTACGAGTTTTTTGCATACCTGTTAGTTATAAAGTGAGCTTATTAATTATAATTACGTGTCCACTCATGCAGTGAGAGCTCAATAATGAGATATGTATTGTAACAACACTATTCACCTGTTTTCCTCACGTGCTGTATGCAAACAGATCACAAAGCAATCGTCAGGAGAGAGTGTTTATACCACTTATTCCTGCAGAATCTCTTGTCAGGTTTTGACGATTCCACAACATCGCAAATTATCGGCTAATGTATAATTACCTAAAATGTGATGATAATTTTATGAATCACTTATGAGCGATAATTCCACTGGTGCAATCAAAACACAACACAAAAATATTTCGATCTACAGAAGTTAGACAGTTAAGGTGCCAAATTTTACAATATTTTTATTGTAAATAGGAGACACCAGGGGCTTGCGGGTTTAGTCAAGACTGGTAATGATTTATTGGTTTTATGTTTAACTAAACATGAATTCAAATTTAAATATTATTAAACCTTTGAAGCCGAAACGCATCTCAATAATACTTAATATTCAGTCTGAACCACAAAGGAAACACCACACTTCAACATTACAAAGATCAAACGATTTAAGCTATTTAAAGCGAGTGATACAGAATGATCTCATTGGTCTTTAAATTGATAAGGTTTTCTCGGGCGTTCAGCTGCGTCAATTTATAGTAACAGTTCAAAGATTCATCACGTTCGATCCCCGTGAAAGCTTTAAAGCCACAAAATATTACTTTTATTAATAAATCTAAAAGAGTTATCTCATTCTTATAATTTGAAATAAATACATCCACAAGGCCGAAATTAATAATAATAACAATAATACTTATTGTTATTCCAAATGTTAATATCGAAAATGTGTATTCTCAATGGGCAGAAATCATCAATATTATTGATGCCAAGAAACTTATGAGCGTATAATCAGGACTTCAAAATACAGTCGCCCGCTGAATTTTCAAACTGACAGGCAGAAGTAGGATTTAAGAACGTTTCAGATGTGCTTGACGCCTCTATCATCAGGACGATGTGCTGCTCTGACGATACGGGAAGCAAGTACCTCTGAAACGTCAGTAACTTTCGACCAGACAACATGGCGTAACATCCCTGAAGATCTTTATAAGATTTTAGTTCTTCATCTTGTGTAAAATCATTTCGTTCAGTGGTTTACATTCCCGGTCTCTGGTTTATACGTGTCCATCTCACTATGACGTGTCTCTCGCTGTTTCGTCGCGTACGATCGAATTTTCATTTTGTACTCTTTCACATAACCACGGCTCCAGCGGCCTCTGCAGTCTTCGCAGACTCAGATAATGGTGACCTGTCCCGATGAGGGTTCAGGAATTTTTGTAAATCGGGTTTCAGGGTAGCTCAGAGGTAGAGATCGAGATGCTGGTCCTAGGTCGTGTTTAACGACCAGGTAATGAAGATCCAGGTAGCACTTTAAATGAGCGATACCACGTGTCTAATGACTAACACTTAACAAGTGTTTATTCGGATGAGGGCTACACTCGGATACACTTATGCTTGAAATGACGCCGGTATAGCTACTGCAGACACTGTGGTCATGAAATATTAAATTTGGTGGATTACGTTTTTAACTTAATTTCTGTTATACAGGTCTATATGTGGAGCCACTGAATTTTTGGTCGATCCACGGCGAAATCTAAAACGAAGGTGGTAATCAAGCTCTGTACTCTTAATAGCCATCTGCCAGCGAAGTGTTCATAAACAGAAATAACTGTAATATTACGTACTATGGAAATGCATTAAATTTATATCTAGTTTAGCCAATCAGGGAGGGGTGAGCGGCTACAGTGTCTTCCTATATACCTGTCTTAGAGAATATTTTAAGTGGCATTTAATTCCTAAATGTGTAGATGAAATAAAGACATTATATTATATTTCTCGAATGTTTGCAATTCGCGTCCAGGCCTTGCAAAAGTGTTCGGATAATGTAAGACGCAACGCCATTTTAACGTACAATGAATATTCTTTCCACAAACACAACGCCAATGTCAAAGCGGGTGAAATTTAGTAGTCACAGTAGATCTTGAACTTCTTTATACTAAATGTAACTTCTCAACAATTAGTAATCAAAAAGTGCCGAATAATCCAGGGGACTATTGTAAATTTATTAAGAAGTGGTTCGCTCCAAAAGACTATATTCTTTAGTAGTGACTTACACATAATATAAGACGAGCTACAGCTTATTCGGTATTCGCATGTTCCCTTCAAATTTGAAAGTCGTAATGGGAAAGATATATTGATGTACCAATATTTTACGCTGGTATATCGTCTATAAATTTGATATTATCTGTTCTGATATCAAAGATAATCAGCCAAAAATTAGCAAGGGGCTCGCGCAAGCACCTTCTGCAACCTGCAGCCCACACTTGGAATCGTCCATGACGTAAGATGCCGGCAAAAAATAAATTTACGTAAATTCTTTAATTAAAATTTTCAACCGAAGTAGTCAAACTTTATACAGATAATAATTACGTCCCTTTGGTCGTAAATTCTATTACTCGCCTTTTTATTACAAAGGCTGTGAAAAGCGAAAGTTAATAGAAGTTCTATTCTACGCACTATATTCGTGAAGTAATCACAGCGAGGGTCCCACTGCGGTAAGTAATAGAATGTTGGTCGATAACACTGCTACAATGGATATTATTTTCCAGCTGGAATGTAAAGTGCCTATTTACGACATTCGCATAAAAGGCGTTCGTGGTGATAAATAGCAGTTATAGGTAGCATTTTTAAATATAGCGGTAAAGATCCTATATTGTGTTAACTGATTGTTTTATATGGAAAGTTAACATGACATACGACCCAAAGTGAAGTCTGTATTTTCGAATTGGGTTACCTCCAAATAAAACTGTACAACATTACAACAGCAGATCCTTCAGCATCATGATACAACATTAAACAGCTTTTATCCAATGTGTGTTCAGTACACTCAACTATGTCTTTACGTATTAAAACTTTGGAATGCGAAGGCAGGAAAAAGGACTCTGTGGCCCTAATGTAATGGGTCTTCTATACGTTGAATGGTAACGTGTTGTAAAAGCTTTGATGGATATACCTCGTTATTGCTCTCAAATCTGTTATTGATCCAACGTCGGTGTATGAGATTAAAGGGCCGCTTGAAGCTGCCACAAAACCAAACACCTGGTTGGTTGGATGGTTGGTTTACTTTGAAAACTAAAGGCGGCAGCAATGTTGTCTTGATCACATAATCGCGATATAATTTGTATTGTTCGCCTAATATTGCCATGGCGATTAAACGAAGGATGATGATATGAATTGGCCATATAGAATGCACTGAGGACATGAGAAGTGGGTACAACACGTCATCGCGAAAACCCTAGGGAAGGAATTTCTTGGGAAAATGATTCTGCTAAGAAATTTCTCTAGCACTCTTGTGTCTTCTCATAAGTTCATGACTCTCATCATATCACAATCGCCGATGGCAGTAAATTTCAGAATATGTGTATTGGTATCCACAAGTAAATCTTGTATGGGTTTTCAACGTTCCGACGTTCCAGAGGAACGTACCGCCTCAGTCTTCAAGATATGTGTTACTTCATTTTTACGCAGAAGATGGAGACGATACGTTCCTCCCTAAATTTTGGTAACTATTAATACATTCAAGACTGCACGTCGTATCATCCCAGAAAACCACAATCAACAACTTAGAGGCCGTGATAACAACAAGTCTCAGTTGATGAAATCTATCTCTTCGTTCAAAAGCTACTGGAGAGATAGCGAAAGTGCGCACAGATAATTTGTTACCATTCACCTATCATCTGTTACAAACGTAGAAGTGAGGGTTCATAAAATAACCATCATATGAGATACCTAAATTAACATTGTAACAGTTAACCCTTTCAAACAAGTTGATTTAAGTAGAATATTTTAACATTTCATTCTCACCTAAAAGAAAACACAAACTTTCTCCATTACTAAGATCAACGTTGTCTAAGGAAATACTTCATGTTTATTCTGAGTGTCATAAGAAACATATACATGTTGGGGTAATGCAGAATTATTAATTCTTAAAGAAGGTGGAAAACACAGTTATTACTGGGTTATAAATGTTCAGTTTATAAACGAATGGATACACTTATATACATTTGAATGGTCTAACAGAAGTAGTTAGAGGCAGACAGAAATTTCTTTTGTCATTTATTTATCAGTTTACATCTAATTACATGGTGTAACGGATGAACATAGGATTGAGAATTCTGGTGGACGGTAGCCGGTGTTCCATGAGACTGGAACTGCGCACTTCCGGTGTACGCGTTATGTTTGAAAGCAAACTAGATATGACGTCGATAGAGGATGATCGCTCTAGATAAGTACAAAAGTGAATGGCATGAAGGCAGATAACGCTGCCCAAACATCACATATGATTTAGTGGGTTTTGAACCCGAATACAAAGACAGCAGATACTGATGTGTGTTGCCCGTTTCCTCGGAAACGGTTACACGACGTGGGTTTCTCTTCACGTGGTAATCTCGTTGACCGGCTACAAGCTTTTTCCATATAACCGGATGTTATCTGCACAGTCTGCGGCACAATGTCCAGCAGAATATGTGTTTAGAGCATGTGATTTACATCTGAAAATTTCATCTACACGTTGGAAAAGCATTTTGTTCTTATTTGCCAACCTCTCATTTGGAAGGTTTTTATTTCTGACTCTACACTGAATGTTTATTTGTTTTGTTAAAATTTGAAAGTAAATGGAAAAGAAGATGTCAGTACCACACAAAGTTTGTGATTTATTTTCTCTACTTCCAGGCTTTTTTCAAATTGCCAGGACAACACGATTGACAAGTTCTTTTGTATCACAGAATATAGTTATAGATAAAATCTTTGATTCAGTAAAAATGCGATGTGTTTCTCCGATACGTTGGTAACGCCTACAAGACCACGCGGTGTCACAACCCACAAGACGACAAACATCGTCATAGTTACTGCCCGTGAGGAAACCGTAAGATCGAAATAATTTATCGCTTTGACATTCTTGAAAGAGTAAATTTCACATTAAGAATAACACGAAATCGAACCTACATCTTGACAGATGCTACTGTCATTCTTCTTTCTAGGATTGACAGAATACGGATTCGACCGCCGGCGTTCGATTCTCGTCAACGGCGTTGACATGGTTTTTCTAATCACTAAGTTCACTCAAGTCCGTGTTCAATATCGTGATATTATATGTCCTCTTCTCGGGAGGGAGGGGCGGAAAATACTGCCTGAAGACGGGTATTCATGTGCATTTAAGCGAAGATTATGAATGTACGGAGTACGACCTCCACGCTCCTACAGGTCCTTATTCCGTTTAAATAACTACCTTAAATTTGGCCACGATTGGTTTCTTCCATGAACTTTCCAGTTCATTATTCGCTGATTATCCTACCATTCGGTTCTAAATAGCCTAAGCAATGGAAAACGTTATTAAACAAACCAAGAATGAATTAAGTAGATGCATTAAAATTGTAAGAAGATTTTTCATAACTTTGAATGCTAAGCAATTCAATTGAATAAAAATAGCTCTATCTAGTGGGCCCAACTGTGTAGGAACCTGAAGACGGAGATAGAGTCCCATCTCCGAAACGTCGTTTTACGTTTTATATTTACTAGACGATGGATAATATCCAAGAAAATTTTTATTCAACTGACTCTTCACCATCGTCACGAAGTTTTAGATTTGCTAAGCAATTCAGTCTCACGGAGAGTAACATGGTGACTGACAACAGATGAAATGAATTTGTTTAGAATTGTATGAGTGTCTCGCACGGGTTTACACTACTTATTTCCGTTCTGAAGACTTCCACTTTAAACGTCAAGCAAGTACACTAATTACAGCCATAAGGGCATGTCAGTCTAATGCGCATATTAGGCTGCTCGTTGGCTTCATAAAGATAATGAAATAAATATTATGAGTGTGTCCTATCGAGCAAAAGATCTAATTTATGATGACGCCTTCTCAGTGTTGTACCACTTATCTGAACATCGGTGTGATCTTCCTACCTGCATTTCAAATAAATTGAACTTACTCGACAACGCCAAAAATATTTCAAAATTTCTGCCCTAACCTGAGATACTGACCGTTTCAGTCCTGTTTAAAGTTTTATCCTGTCATATCCCGTATTCATTTTTCTTTCAAGAAGTCGGGACACTGAATGGCACATACATCCAACTACTGCAACAATTTCATGTCTTGATAGGCCTTTCTTATGTAAGCGAAAATTTTCCTTCTCTTCGAGGCGTTATCCGCGCTTGCCGTTGAACTAGAATGTATCTGCTTTTGTAGAAGTGACGAAATCGCAACATTGCGCATTATGACGCAAAATATAACATCACGTGATGTACTAAATGTTGTATAGGTGCAATATTAATAATTTATTATATTTTAGCAACTGTTTACGCTGTAAGATGTGAAATATGGGATGTTGGTGTAATTTATGCAGCAACTGATGTTTATATTCGTTGTTATGAAGAAAACTGTGAGTAGAAAAAGCTTCAAGAGAGATCGTTAAACTCAGAAGTATTATAATTACAAAAATAATGACAAAGCGCAGAATCTCATTATTCAGATTTCTGAGAATACGTATGTATGGCACAAAACTTAACAGGTTTCCTTGATGGCTTTCACTTCTGCATCATTGTTTAAAATTAGGGAACAGTAATACACATAAAACAATTTAAAATAAACGTCTGACGGATATAAACGCATTTAATAGCTACGCGACATAAAACAGAATTCTTTTTTTGTGCCGAGTCGAAAAGTGATGTACAGACCTAAAAGAAGTTTTAATGCGAAAACCATGTAGCTTGCTCCGCTAGCTACAAGAAAAATCTCCCAACAAGAGTTTGTGCAGAAATTTGTCACATTCGCGGACCGGAGTGTAGTGCAACCTAGTTGATTCAACCGCTTGGCGAAGTCTCCAGTTCGAATCTCGGTCGGCTACCACGTGAGATGATCGGAGTCTGATAGATTTCTTGTCTCTCGTCAGGCGAATTCGGGGGGGGGGGGATATTTTGAAATAGATCCCGACTTCTTGCATTGGAACACTTCCCTACTCGCCATATGTGAGAAAAAATTCAGACGTGAAGGGATATGGCCACTAAATGACCACCAAGTTGAAAAAGTAACCGAAGAAGCAATGGACGAAGAATAAACTACTGATACATAATCAAAAATCCTATAGTCCTTCATACCGTGTAGTTTTGAAAGCTAATAGTAATAATTTCAAATGCCAGCAACTTGTAATTAAACGTGCCATGTCGCACAAACACTACAAAATTACTCACCGAAATTGATAGAAAAATTCAACGTTTATATAATTATGTTTACATTTAATCGTTGAATAATTTATTTTATCCAAATTGCTGAGTCTTTGTCTGATTTACTACCTTTACGGTGCAGGGTTTTCTTTGAAATGTTGGTAGCAATGTAGACTGTTCCCCGCTCTTAATGGAAACACAAAGATTCATTACAGCGTTCTCAAGAGCACGCCACTGAACCCTGCCTAACTTACCTCGGTTCACTAAGTCCTAGAGATTAATTTTAACATCATACTCCGGTCTAACCACTTATTCATTACGAACGAAAACCAAATATGTTAAAACTAATTTCTTCATGTAATCCTGTGTTTGTACGTTAGTAAACTTCACATAGCTGAACAGTATAAAGAATATTTCATTTTGACGTGTCCATTCCAGACACATGCGATTCAATCACTGGCACTGTGAAAACAGTTAGGCACTGAGTTATTTAGAATATGCCTACTTTAATTCAGCATTGACGCCTCTGAACTTAATCAATTATAAATGTATACGAGTACTAGACACCAAGCCATGAATTAACCTCATGTAGCAGAGTTCTTCTTGAGACGAAAACACTACGCTAAGCTAGTCAGGAATTTCCCCGAGCTTTATAGTAACCGAAGGTACATTACTGTGACACTAGATAATGAATGCGTATATAATTAAAGCTTTCGCATCCTCGATTTAGGCACTAGAAGCAGGCGAAAGACTGGATTCACGTTCCGGTCTCTTTACCATGGTCTTCCCTGTACGAACTGAAAAAAAATTGGGTGGAATCTAAAGGATGGGTCAAACACTGGGACAGGTCATTTTAGAACAAATATGCGAACAAAAACTGTCTTTTCTGTTAGAATACTCTGGATACGACAAAAGTATCCACACTGGAAGGTTAGGTCTAGGGCACGACATCTTGGGCCCCTCATGGAGGCAACTTTTGTCCCACGTCTCAAGCGTGTCTTCTCCATCTCTTTAGTCATCACCATTCCCGATGACAGCCGATGGCACATCGGCAGCGCGAAAACGAGGAAAACTCGACTTGGTGGCGACTGACACAATCAGGCTGAACTTTTTGCTAGGTGACTGTGTAATGCGCTAGACATGATGTGTTTTTTATTTAAATTTATGACCTAATATAATTCAAGAGTTCGTTGAACTTCGCAATACGCATGTGGAGACACAGCTTGTGTTCCACGGGGTATTTGAGCAGTCTTTGAAATAGTGTATGAAATTAACCCTCGTTACACCTTCATACAATATATATGTCTGCATCCACATTCTCTTCTGCTGACACTTCCACGTGAGAAGTGTCCTCGAGCATAGTGCATCGTACCCATGGCCGCTTCCTAGTAGTGTGAATGCTCCTGCCAGAATGTCCTTGTTCTGTCTGTCCGAGACTTGACGGTGACCCGCCTCAGAGTGTGACCAGCCTCAAATCGGTACCGAGAACGTGGTGGGAAGGCAATGAATGCCCTGACTCTGCCATATTTTCGTCCACGGAACAATGATACTCTAATTAATGTCAGATTAAGAAAGTTTCACGAGCAAGATAATTGTCCCTGAAGCACGCACTGGATCTAGACTCTTTATGGATATATTCATACAATATTTCTCAACTGTTGAAGCTATTCTTGGCGGTGACATTGTTAATTGCCCCAATTAGCCGCGCGCTCGTATGTTCTCGGCAGCTATTTTAACTGTCTCTCCGATCCTCTTTGTGTTGTATTTCTTTTCTTCAATCCCTATAGGAGGGTGTTGAAGAATCCGGCATGTAAATGCTTCATGTCGTGAACACTTACGCCACGAGTTATTTGTGTATAGGAATAAGAACACAAAATTGTTATATGTCGAATTGTTGTTCCGTGCGCAGAGCACATATAACACACGTGTTTTGTCTCCGTATCCCGCGATATTGTGGAACTCAGACAGTTACCTCGACCGTGTAACTTTCTCAGTGGTTTACAGGGTTTTCACTGAAAAAAATTCTCTCGTGGAAAATTTCAGCTTGAGATAAAATCTTAGAAAGGGACTTTAATATTAGATTTACATATTCAATTCTTTTACGTTAAAGTACGAAATTCTATAACTTCCTTCTGACTGGATACAAAAACAATTACCTTGTCTAAGATCGAGGTCGTAAATCGTTTCGATAGTTCTTATGTTTTGTTACATCCCCTATGACAAAGGAGTTCCGGTAGCGAACTTCAGAAATTGTTTTGTTGACGGGTGGCGTGAACTATACAAAGGTTCGACTGTAAATGCAACCTATCTTCCCCTCTAGAGCCTTTGTACGATTTAAACATTCACGAGCGCCCTCTGACGGAATAGGAAATCCACGTCCTTACTCATGGATTGAGTTCTCTCTGTTTATTTTGCCTTGCGAAAAGAAGGAAAGTAAAACAACTGAATTATGTTTGCATGCAAGATGACACGTCATAATACACATAACCACAATCCAAATATTCAACGCTGTGGCAAACTCAAATCTCACACAACAATTATGCGCATTATAAATGCAGGCAATTACATTTTAATACAACTATGTGGAGTCAGGATTTCTGGTGTTACAAGCTGTTGAGGATGAATATTCCTGTCCTCTATCAAGGATCTTCATTATAAGTTTATGTCAGTTAATGCAGGATAAACTTAATATCAGTAAGTTTTAAGTTTTTCTCTTGCGTCTTATAAAGCGTTATTTTGTTTTAATTAATATTGTACAGTCCATGTCGATTGTGGTCTTACGTGCAGTAACGCTATGTAGACTGTGTAGACTTATGTAGACCTGAAACTTCGCGGTGGATGGTGGGGATATGTGACTACGAGACTAACGGTGTCATACATAACCCACAAGGCCACAGTCGACACCTTCACCATTGTGAGATCGTTAAACCCTCATATTTGTTACCCGTTCCTTTTAATGATGTTCAAGCAGAATATGGATAGCAGGACATGGCGTCCCCAATAAGCGTTAATTTTATGCACTTTGTATATAGAACTTGTGAAGAAAAGGCCGGTAACTGTTTGGCGACCTCTTTCTAAAGAGACAACTTATTTCAGTTCCACTTTTTGAATTATAAATTCCATTTGTGACAGTCCTTTTAGTTACACGGCATACTCTTGTGTTAAGTTCTGTTGTTTTATCAACAAAACTGCAAGATGTCAAGACATTACTAGACTCTATTCTGCAATAGTTTGTTTATAATACACACCTAAATCTCTAAAGTTACAAGTCAAATCCGTTATTAAATAGGAATTTAAAAAGGAAATAAGCACGTTACTACCTCTAAATGAAACTGCCTGACATGGGTAATTTTGAATGATACCCAAATGTAACTGCATTTAAATGATACAAAGTGAAGAATAATGAGCTAATATGATTCCATTAGCTAATGTGACGTTACGCAAAGCGACCACAAGTGATTCGTAGTTGCTAAATGTCAATCAGTAGCGAACAACACTTGTATGAGGGCTGCCACATTGTCATATTCAACAGGTATCGACACTAAAATACTGTGAACGCAAAATAACTCCGAGTTTAAGGTAAGTCACAATAAGACTGGTATAGAAGATGGAAAGGTTAAGGGGGAACGAGACTGCAAAATGACTAAGAATTTTTATGTAATTGGAAAAGCTTTTTATCCTTTAAATTTTTATACACTGACTTTCACACTACGCTGTATTTTTGAACCAAACAAAGTGTAAAACAATAGCAAGTCACTTATACACCCCGACTCGCAAGCGGTATTTCTATAGTCTAAACGTAATAATTTCGAATCTGATAGTACAAGGAAGTATTAAGTTCTATCTCCTTATGTGCTATCACTTCGCTGTCTTGCCCTCTTTTCCACATGTGTATTTGTAAAGGTAAACAAATATCGAAGTTATTTTACGTCCAGTGCTTTAGGTGGTATATTATTTAACAATAATGCTTTAAGTATAGATATTAACACGAATAAAGAAACTTCAACGAAACGAAAAAAAATACTACTATAGGCTGTTATTTCTAAAACTTACATGTTTCTACGACGCTTAGATCATCAGTTGGTGATAAAAAATATATTGAATTTATAAAAACAAGCCTATATGTGAAGATCTTATTCGAGTTATCGATATTAGTTTCGTCTTACAATTTTCAGGATATAATTTTAATGTGTGTGTATTACATATAATTAACAACGGTTAAAATATTCAGTTGTAAGTTAAAACATCATATTATCCGCAAATCATCACTGGCTCATGTATTATAAAGTGATACAGTTAATTACTACACGGAGGCTGACATATATCACATTTTTAGATTCCAATATTGTTTTAACTCTTCGGGTGTTAATCTGTAATTCCGTTGCTGTTGAATGTTAGCTGGGTTTACATCGGATCTGACGATTAACTGTATATGATCGGATCCAACTTATCAAATAAGGTCAATAACCATTGACCCCTATAGAGCCGAGTGGTAACTACATGTATCAATTGCTTTAAGAACCAGTAACAACAAATTTTGTGTTTCGGATTCTGTATGATTCTCGTCCCAATAATAATTAAGGATTCAGTTCACACCTCAAACAAAAGCACCAAATTCGCCACTAAAAATATCAGATGATTTTTGCTGAAAGTAATAAGTGTTTATTCTGATAATCATGTGAAATCCATAGATTCACAATAAAGAGTTGATTCTGGAATCGGTTAAAATTGTCAAGTTTACCTTTTTCTTTCACATTTGGCCAGAGAAATCGGTGATCCATTGAACAGCATCCAAACACACTGCAGGCGTTAATACACAACATGCACATCTGATGCCTTCGTAATTAGGATTAGGATTTACTACGTGTCTCTGCGGGTGTCCCACTAGTTTTCATTACAGAAGAAAATTCAGCTAAAACTACGTAGCAACAACATTAGTGACTTGGCAATGATACCGTGAAAGCTCGTTAACTTCGTTTGTAGCAACAGACACGCTGTGTAACGAGAGTTGACATGTATTCAGAACTGCCGTGGGAAACAGATTTTCTGTATATACAAGGAATTTGTATATCCGAAACATCAGCGCTGGGAATTCTGAAAGACCATTGGGGGTGAGGGGTTGGGGAGGAAATAGGGTTGTCATAGCATCCGCTAATTAGGGATTGTGAAACCGAGCGACTGCATTGTTCTGTAGCACAAGCTTAACTTTTGATGGCCAAAACACACCGCGATTTGGCTGTTCGTACCCCGAGGCTTTTTCATTGTACCTGAGGCATGGTCCGTACTTGTATATTTGCTGAACTCGGTGACAAACGCTTCTGCTATGTAGGCACGTATGAACTTTGTAAATTAATTAATTTTTCTCTAAATCCAATTACGAAAATTGCATGTCTTCATTCCTCTGCAGGCTGTTTAATATCCTCTCTCTTATAGCGAAACAGCCTTACGTGGATCTGCTAAGCATATGTTTTTCATATTAATATCCATGATTTATCTCTCCCATTTTACCCTGGGATAACTTCACACACACGCTTTGTCGTGAAATTATCTACATAATCCAACAGGATAATAAAAAACTAGACATTGTTTCGGAAAGTTACGTGTTGTCTCCTCAGGTACGCATATAAAGAAGCGAATTTCGAAAATAACCTTAGGAATATTTTTGATTGATTCTTACAAGGGCAAATTTAATAGATTTTATTTGCAGTCAGTAGACTCCAAAACATTACGCCATGGTCTCACGCAAAATGGTTCACTAGAGAAGAATACTGTCCACAGGAAGAAAGCTTCGAACACGTGTTTACCTGGAAAATTACAAACGTTACAAGAAACTGAGTGGTCCGTGTTGAGGAATGTCTTTAGAATCATGTTACACAGATTTCAATTACGCTGTCTAAAGATGAAAATTGTTTTCTGGGATGCCCATTGATAGAGAGTACCTCTGTCTAAAGGCCCTTTCTCTGCTCAGTTTCACTTGATGACGGTGACAGATCCACTGTCCGAAACATTGCGGTTTTTAACAAATAACCGTGGTGATGAACATTGCCGAAGGTAACAGTCTTGTGAATTGCGTGTAGTCTGGTATTGACCCGACGTTTCAAGTCAGCTTACTGCCTGCATCATCAGCTATCTTCATCTGTAAGACAACTTAATTGAAATATCACCAGCGTTGTTTTGGTTTATTTCACTCAAAGCTGAACTGACCATCTCGGTGCTAGAAGCCGCGGCTTGTTATCCCGGCAGGCGTTTAGAATTGTCTGCTTAACCTTTACGTCAAAGAGCTTTAAGGTCAGAAGCCTCCAATCCAAAGAATACGTGGGATTCTATATCCGTTAGTAAAGCTACCGGGAAAGGAAGTTAATAAATAATTCACCTCCACATATTTCCGTGGTCTGCAATGTGTGGTTCTGTACTTAGTCATGGTGCGGTGCTCAGACATTGGGACTTCTTTACCAGTTACTTTGTTTTACACGATTTCGAAACTCTATAAGTGATTTAACTTTGTGTAGGAGGATTATTATGAATAGTGAACGTGTGAAGGGAAACTATTGTGGCACATTTGAAGGTGCTGTTTTCAATAAATCTCATTCAAAAAATTCGGCTTGTGAGTCGTCGAGATTGAAAGCGGTACCTTTAGAAGATGAGAGATGGTAATAGTATGACGTCACAACGCTCCGTGAACTGCTATAAAAAATGAGACTGAACACGTGTATGATACGTTTTCAGGTATGTGTGGTATCGCAACAGTGTTTGCGCAAAGCGAAGACTTTCTGTGTCGACGTAAAAGGCAAAACTAATTAGATTATGTTAAATATATTCCCTTTTAACTGTAACACATTCAGCAAGTCTTTTGATAAATAAAATAGATGTAGCAGGGATGTAGATGTAAATGAGATATGTAAATTCCCGAGGAGCAGTGTGGCATGCAGACGTTGTTAAACATTAATGGTCCTCACTCAGCGGAAGAAATACGGCGCGGCCTTACAGAGAAAGTATTCAAATCATACGAAGAGAATACAACTACGACACAGCTCGAGTGAGAAGCTAATAAGCGGTCAAAATTCCCACATGTATTAGGGTTGCAGGGCTTATAAAACAAGCACTTATTAGAAATGATATGAGGGTTGTGACCCGCCAGCGGAAATGTTTAGTTTGGTTAACAGTGACGAGCAGGTACTAGTAAAACTACACTTCAACAATTTTTACTCTGTGCAGAAATATTAGAACAGAATAATATTAAAGTGAATCTCAGGGAAACGGTTTTAGAGGGTGTGGACTGTATTCACCTGACTCAGAGACCGATGACTAGATCTTGTGAACACGGTAATGAACAGTCTGGTTTCATAAATGGCGTAGAATATCTTGATCTCAGCGACTATTAGTCTTTCAAGAAAGGCAATCTATCCCTAGGATGTAGTTGGCTAGGTATTGCGTCAGCCAGACATAAATGTAGCGACGTAAAATCGAGACTAGCCCGTAGTGCAAGCAGAATAGTTTCCATGGTACCTTTCAGTACTCAGACGTAGCTGTTGGATTTAACACATTTTGGTACCATTAACAATAGCCAGCCGCCAATTCTGAATTGGATGAGGCCAAAGGGTCCATCCCGTAAATCGGCAGAAGAATAATACCAAGCAATACGTTAATTAATGTTTAACATATAAAATACAAATTAGTCGACATCGTCACCATATTTTTTTTCATGTTCCATAAAAAAACATCTTCGTTTCTATACGTATGGTCGCAATGTTTTTATATTCAGTTCTTATAATAAATTTCAACGATAAAGTTGTAATACTTCTAGAAAGGTTGTTACCTTATGAAATATAATTTAATATCTCCAACGCGATTCAAGATTCTCGCCATAAAAGTCGTCATTGATACCGGTTCAGTAGTTTCGGGCATGAAAGATGTGGACAGAGGGATGGGCGGACAGGCTCACAAACACCCGCAGTTCTTGCAGAGAATGTATAAATGTGAAGGAATATAATCCATTTCTGATCTCGTCTACTAGAGTGCAAGTCTCTGTGTCCTGAGTTGTAACTAGGTAGAGATTGAAAGATGAAGATCTTTGTGTTTTTAAAGAAGCGAATCGTATAGGCGCATTTCTGGAATATCCCATTTACCACATAATGGAAATTGATTTTGACGTATTTTAAAGTTGAGAGCGGATTCAGAGTACTCTACGAAATGTAATGGACAGACAAAGTCAGTCTCCAAAACATAGTGGGTACTTTTTATGCTCCAAGGGCTTAAACTAGAGACGGCGGATACTTTTCAAGCAAACTTTCATAATAATTTTTTTGGAAATCATTGTGCATCATCGCGTACAGGAAAATTTCCCTTTACCTGTAATCATAACGAAACCTGACCACAATACGTGTTTAAATTATCCGAACATCTACGACTTGGTTTTCCATGTTGTCTCTTTTCATCTCTTCCACGTACGCTAAACACAGACACACAAAAGCCAATTTAAACACTGTCTCATAACCAATTCATAATAGTGACCGATGTGGATCTCGTAGAAGGGGTGACTTGGTTCCATACAGCTGTTGCTGCAGATTATAAAATGATGGATAAAATGGAAGTGAAGATAGCGATCTTCCTGGTTGTAGTGCCATGAGGTCCGGTAGTAGACGTTTACCGATCTTTCAGAGGTGCTTGCAGACTCCATCATCTGGGAAAAACATACCTCTGAAACGTCGGTACGAGTCTACCAGACTGCACGGCGCTAGAACTCAGAAGACAGCCATCTTCTCACTCGACGCCGTGAGAACTTCAAATTCTACTTTGAAACGGAGATGAAACATAAGATTAAACTTCAGCAACTATTTTAAAGACAATATCGCAGACAAATGAAATGATACATGAGTGTGGTTCGTGCATTAAACTTAATTTTAGCCGACTTCATTTCCCTCTGGAGGGACGGACTAACAAACCTTGGAAGTATCCAGTTCTTGCAAAGGTCTAAAATTCTTGGAGTTCATATATACACACCCCCTGCCCCCCTATACGTTTGATGCTTAGAAACGGGGTCTTAGCGACAGACCGACGTGTCATATATGTTGCAACAAAATACAGCAGCGAGAATTTCCAGCATCAGATGAGTGTACCAATGTAAAAATGGCCCAGCCGTTCCTACAGAGACAGTGCTTGGTACTTAGCAGATCTCGTAAACACATTTGTCCGAGGCTTTTATCACTTATTGTGTGTTTGCTTATTGTAGATTTCACTCCTCTGTATAGAATCAAATGTCCTTCGGGGAAGCTTTTACGTGTTATTTGCTGTGTATGAATTGAACACACAATAGAATTCAGTGGCGAATTATGGTCTAGAAGACAGGTCGTGCTAAAATGCAGTAGTGTTTAACCCACAATAATCATAATACAATGCTGAGGAATATTAATAGTAAAAAAGAAAATTCTTTCCTTCAGTTCCTTATTTTATTACACTTCGTCAACAGTAGAACGGCCAATTTACGAATAAAGCAGAGAAGAAAATCAGAATAACGTAACAGAAGCAAAAAGCAAATTATAATTAAACTAACATTATATTGCACAAAATTAAACTAATAAAGGACTACTAATAACGTAACAAAGTTATTTAAAAATATGATTAAGCGTAACCAATAAATTTATAAATGGATCAGTGCCATTGCAAACGCTATCTGAGGCTGATGCACATCTAGCAGAGGGTATCTTTTATGTCAGGTACCGACAGTAAACAGAGGAAAGTCTCGAAAATTGTATATTTTCTTTCTTTCTTTCTTTCTTACTTTCTTCCTTTGCTCTTTTCTTACTTCTACGTTACGCAGTTTCTTTGAAAACATTTTCTCCAAGGGGCATGTTATATCTAAAGACGGAAACACTGTGTTGTTATATATATATATATATATATATATTTATTTATTTATTTATTTATTTATTTATTAGTGGTTTCTTTAACGGTGACATCAGTAGCCCAGACTGTATAGTATCGAGTGCAAAGGTTGATTAATGAATAATGCTTTGAAAACGATGGGCTAGATAAGAAAGTGTCATGACCTGATTTTAGGTACTAATCCTGCCCCTGTCCGAAGGGACCGAATAAAACCGCAGATACCCCCAGGACAGCTGATGTCCGGTCCGAAATTTCAAACCGAGATCTCAGAATACTAAGCATAACTGATTCTGTTAATTAGTTAATCAGCAATGAGCCTGCATATTAATATAATGTACTAAATGCAGGTCCCGAGTATGTATGTACAGAGACTCAGGATGCGAAATAAAAACATTGGTAAACTGTGTGTACTCCGAGATAAATTACACCTTGGCAAATACAACAAAATGTTCAGCTCGTGCTATTACTCAGCTGCCGTTCACAGACAAAGTAAATGCACTTCGAGCCAGACGAAAATTGGCCGAAAACGTGTCGTCCCTGTTTCCAGCAGCCTGGTCCATATTCTTGTATGTTACCATTATGACTCATGCTTATAGACGGCAAACAATGTAAGCACAAACGTTGAAGCATAAACGGGGTGCGGTCAGACAATTTCCAGACACGGAGCTGTAAATTTCTACAGATGGCATTAACATATGAGCTTCATGGCTATCCCTGGTAACTGAACTGATGTGTCTAGTGGCCTAGGCAACACTGGGCGAGCAGATGGGTTATGTGTACACGGTGGTAATGATGACAAAAACGTAAAGATATGTGGAGATCTGAAGCCAATTAAAACAGGAATAGTCCCACACATCTTGGTATATCTGCAGGGATTACATTTGCATAAAATACTTCAGGCACAAAAAGTACGTTCTGTGGGTGCATTCGGCGATTATTATCTTGTAAATTCGATTGTTTCCAAGTTGTGACCCTATAAAAAGCCAGTGTATAGCTGCGAGAAACATAACAACAAGAAAAAAACATGTTCAAAGCATAACAAAACGGAACATAAGGCAGCAAGTAGATAAAACTCAAAATCAGTTATTACTCACCAAACTACAAATATCATTCGCTAACTTTACTGGAAAATTAAAAATATTATCTCCATTGAGACGAAAAGCTCATTTATAATAACAAACCTTCCGTCATTCAAGTAATAAAATGTACAAGGAATCAAGAACTATAAACAACAAGCTATATTCGGATAAAATAACAGAAACTGTACCGAAACAACCAGGAAATATACGGATCCAGTATTTTACCATTTAATGTTTAAAACTGAGTAAGTAGTTGAAAAATGTAAGACTTGAGGTTCTCACAGCGGTGAGTATGAAGATATCCGTCTTCTGGGTTATTGCGCTGTGTAGTCTGGTCGATGTTAACCAACGTTTCAGAGGTCATACTGCCTCCGTCATCAGGGCGATGAATATGCCAATAGCCCTGATGACGGAGGCAGTATGACCTCTGAAACGTTGGTTAACATCGACCAGACTACACAGCGCAATAACCCAGAAGACGGATATCTAGTTGAAAAATGCTTCCGTTTTCTAGTTAAAATATTTTTGAATATGCTCTTTGCCTGTCGAAATAAACATCAAAAACTTAAAATGAAATATTTTCAGCCACTTCTGTGGACAATGAGATTTCCCGGAGGTACAAATACAATAATCCATTATTTTCTTAAAATCGCGGCATCGAAAGGGTGAAATAAACGCACGCACAAAACTGTGGTGGCAGCCCTGTAAAACCAGAAGAGTCTTTCTCCAAAATATTTCTATGGGACACTGGCTGCGGAATCCTCCAAACCTCCAATCCGATCGAAAGGCAGAGTGCTCTCATTGTCCAGTCTCTACTGACTCTTCATAATATAGGCAGTTCAAACAATAGATTTAAAACAATATTCAATTGATGAAAGAAGGTTGTTAATAACACCAACATAAAAACATTTGCAGTATTATTTCATATCAGACAGGAAGTAGAAGTATAATGAGGACTATTACAGCTTCATAATGTGTATTCTTGAAATAACACTTAAATATAGAACGTGAAATAGGCGGAATAAGTACAATTCATGAAGAACATGCTAAATGCACATGAGGTTTCAGTCGGAAACAGGAAAGAAGGAGACCGGGTAGAACACAGTCGTAGTTGGGAGGATAATATTAAAAAGGATGTTAATTAGAATGTGAAATGGTAAAAAGTGGAGTTCACTGATGGATACTGTGAACATGGTAGTGAACCGTGAGGTTCTATAAAGTAAGGGGAATTGAATATGGCTGTCTTCTGGGATTTTGCGTCTTGTAGTCTTGTAGAAGTTAATCAGCGTTCCAGAGGTCCTTGCTGCCTCCGTCACTCGCTGTTGGAGATGTCTTTACGAGATTAATAACTGCCAGTATGTCAGAGAGTGATGCTGGTCAGTGAGATACTTGAATCGTGTATTTTCTTCTCCCATTTCCTGTTTAATCTACCGGATGACCTGGATTTCTTGTTTCTATCGGGAATAGTTCTCAGTTCATTTATTCAAGTTGTATCTTTCGTTACAACAAAGCTCCGTTTTCCTTTTGTTATACAAAGAGAATTTCAAACGCACTTTACCTCCTATGTTTCTTGAATCCTTGAGGAATAAAGTTCTCAACACAAAGGTGAACTGATCGAGTTAACTCAGAGTAAATGCGACCTAAAATCCCCGACAGAATGCGTAGCCTGAAGAATCGATTTACATTCGATTTTCGACTGTGTTTGGCTGTCTTCTGATTTAACTACAGATACAAGTATCGCACACTGAGAAATCTTCTTTCCTCGATCTCGGTATGAATAACATGACACTTAACACCTTCCCGTCTTCGTATTCCTCGACTTTTTATAACTAAAAAATTAAAAACATGATATCTGTTTCTATGATATGAGAGAAACCCACGTGTCATTACGCAATTAGTAGCACGTTAAGTTATATTTAGAAACCTTGTAAATTAGTGTAGTGGTTTAAGGAAACAAACAATTAGAAGACCAGTAATGAAGATGTAATTACTGCGACCTGCCTGTAAGCCGACTGTCACGCCGTCTAGCGAAGTGTCGCGCATTTGTGAAACGTTAAACGGGGATAAGTAATGTTGGCAATATGAGGGAACTAAAAAACTTCGAAAAGAGAGGAGGGTTAGTACATAATTCAATACAAGAGTTCCTGCATGTATATATCACATTTACATGGCCGTGAACATCGGATAAGCCTACTTGAATGAAATGGACATTGTGTGGCCGTGTGTGTGTATCGACCCTAATCCTAATTTTAGTTTCATATTTCTTTCTATCAGGAAGCATGTCAAATGGATATCAGAGCAGCCTCATTAGCGTATTGCACTAAAAAAGAGTCACTGATTTGGTTGAGGAAAACATTAATGATACATAACGCAGTCAGCAAGGACTTTGTACGTAATATTTATTTATAAAGAATTTTGAATTTTAATTATGCACCACCTCTAATCTTTATAAGGATGAAGTTGAGCATTTTTGTATTTTTATATAATACGGTATCATAATACAGAAAAATAGTTCCACTATATAAAATGCCGAGGTTTCTTGAAACATGTTTCCAAGGTGAATTTCATCGGCTGAGATACGTGGAAATATCTTTGTAGATTATAATAGCCCCCGTATTTTTGACTCTGTCAACAACACATTTCCGTCTGCAGTAAATTAACATCACAACTATGATAAAAGATAACTTGAAAGCTTAACAAACACCAAATTGAAGTAGTCTTATCAGATGTGTTCCTGGTCGCAAATATCGATAAGAAGCAAAAGGGCTTAAATTTAGAAGGAATGACATTTAATTTAATTTATTTTACAGCACTGCGGTTATCATACAAACACGTACTTCAATTTTCTGTAGCTCTGAATTTAAGCGTGTGTTAAGCTTTGTTTTTTATTAAACAACGACCGAATTTCGAAAAATTAAACGTCTTATTATTTTAAACGAGATGTGTTGAGTTTTCTTTGAGGTAAAAACCGGATTCTTAAATATTACATTACCGATGTAAGATGATGGTACGAGACCACATTAGTTTTGTTTAATTATCTGTAGAAGTCTTCATTTTTAATGTTGCATTTAGATGTACTGTGAAGTTTTGACAGTTTAAGCCTTATTTTAATTGTGAGTCCACTATTTTTATTATAAAGATATTGATACATATTTATGTTGATATAACTTATTTTCAAATAAACGTCCTTCTCAGAAATATAATTAATTCAAAGGTAGAAGAATAAAACTCGTCCAAACCTAACATGTAGCTTCAAATATCAAATTAATATTAAGAATGAAATATTTAAAATTGTATTTTTGCCTTTATTTTGTAAAAATTCTTCTCTGTGTGAGGTACCTGTCTTTGAATGCGTTTTATTCAGCTATTCTATATTATTTTAATATATTTTATTATCTTGGTTTCTTCCG
This sequence comes from Zootermopsis nevadensis, assembly GCF_000696155.1. The sequence goes on along the minus strand of NW_019060627.1, from coordinate 531,466 downwards.
GCAACAGTTTTCAAATAGTTCCTGTGCTGTAGCTGTATCGCTTTTGAGATGAGCACTCACACATCCACTGAAGTGGACAAAGGATCAGCATAGTTCTGTTGGTGCACTGAATAATTAATTATAGGGCAGGAAGTACAAGACACAACTTCAGGAAGTCCGCGAGACCTGGATCATTAAATACCACCACGTAAGTTATAACGACTCTGTGGGACGAGTTACATGGGGTTTGTAGCTCCGAACTGAAGTATATGTGCGTACGATGAGTTTAAAAGTGCACGAAAGGAAGAGGTTCTAACCTATACAAGACTTTAATCTCAGAATTTGTTTCGAGATATGAGATCTGAGGTTACCTGTGAGGTGAAAGTTTAGATTGTGATATTCTGGATTGTGATACAGTAGGAAGTTACAGAGGTTTGGGTGAAATGTGCTGCTTCCATAACCAGAACCTAACCCACTTGCCATTTTATTCGCCCAGTAAAAGCACATTAATCACTCATTCGAACATTCTCTTCGCTCACAACGCCGAATGGCCTTGACGGAGTTCAGGAGGCTAGACGCTGACTTGCCACCGCAGTTACCCGGATTCACTCAGGGGTGACATCAAGTGAGATAAGTGGTGGACGACGTGGCACTGGGAAAGGTTTTTCTCTGAGTTAGACGGGTTTCTAGTGCTAATTATCACTCCGCCATTGCTCCATCCTTACCCACCTGCCACCGCCCCTCCAGGGGGGGGGGGGGGTCCTTTATCCCTGACCTTGCACTTAGCTGGCCTCGGAATAAAGGAAGTTTAACATTAATTGATGAGAAATTTACACAAGCGGAGTTGGATTGCTAGAATTTATGTACTGACTAGACACTATTGCTGCGCTATCTAAGGTCGCTCGTAAACTAGAGTCGTGGTCTAGGGTCTCACTCGATGTATAGATGCTATCGATTTGTCACATTCAGCTTACTTTCATTTTAGAGTTATTGTGTATATTTGTGAATTAATTAATTAGTGTTCTGTCTGACGACAGGTCCATATGAACAGGATCCTTCCATCCTTTTCTCGGACTGGGACCTATTCATATATATTTTTTAGGCAGGTGATACAGAAGTGGTTTGCCATTGCCTTCTTCTGTGTGTGAATGGAGTAATTGTTGGGATGCCACGGAGAAACCGGGGAAGCCCCCGGAGGAAAACTCCGTGTTGCCTAGACCACGGCCTTGCCCAACACAAGTTATAAATTCGGGCACCGCCGGGAATCGAACCCGAGACCCCAGGATTACAAGGCCAGCGTTCTAACCGCTAGACCACCGTGATTTGTGAATATCAGAAATTAATTTAAATTGTGTTGCTTATTAATTCGAAGTGTCCTGGTAGGAACAAATGAAAAGCTTATGTTATTTTTAGATATTCATACATAGTATTTCTTTCATAAATCATATATTAGACTTATCATTTCTCAGTCTCCAGCATTAGTAGAGAACCGAATTTAATGGCTCCTGAAATTACGTTTTATTTTCAATCAACAAATGCGTGGAAGTCTGAAAAAGAAATTACACGGTACTTTCATAACAGGGCGGACATAATATTCTTATGTTTTATCCTAGAATTCAGTAGATGACAACTTCGGCGCTCCGGAAGGTTTAGCCTTCTGTTCAATAACAACCTGTACCAACTTGAAGTGAGTCTGAGCTGGCGCAAGAGACGGACATAGTTGCCAAGAAAATATCTTTGTCACACCCTGGAATCGAACCCAGGTTGTCGATCCTGTCGCTTATCTACAACCCCGGATTGTTTATACATGCTAAAAAGAATGTTCTCCGTATTATATTGATTTATCTTACTGTGCTCTGTGATAGAGAAGAAGGAGAATGAAATGAATCAAGGTGGGAGAAGAGAGATTATTCTGGTAGTGAGAAAAAAGTTAGGAAGCAATTGCTCCGGTCAGCGATGCAGAATTTAGGACACAGCACTATCAACATTTCTGTTAGACGTGACCTTACCAACAACAAGAAAGAAAGCAATTTTTTATGCACTGTACCACGAAATCGAATGGCTGCGGTTGAATCGTCTTTAACATTTAATGAGTAAAAATAACAAGGAGAATTTCAATTCTGCAAATCGATGACGTTTTACGATGATTTTATGCACAGCTAGAACATTTTTGTTGAATACGAAATGCAATGAAGATTTCTGACTTCTGGGTTGTTGCGCTGTGTAGTCTGTTCGATGTTTACCAACGTTTCAGAGGTCATACTGTCTCCGTCATCAGGGCGATCATCGTAGTATGACCTCTGAAATGTTGGTAAACTTCCACCAGATTACACAGCGCAACAACCCAGAAGACAGAAATCTTCATACTCACCGCTGTGAAAACCTCAAATCTTACGAAATGCAATGGTTGCATTCATCTTAAGAAGATTCTCTCAGACTGCCATTCAGCAACCCTACCGATGATAACGACACTAATAAACATTGCTTTTATGTTTTGTTCTACTCCATTCGTCTATCTGTATATTTTCGCGGTACTGGATATTTATGAGCAACTGATAGTTACTCAGCAAGCCAACAAAATTCCTTTCAATTATTAAACTCGGGAAATCTCTCCCGAGCGAATTGACTAAAATTCATAACCTCACACCACATTTATTTAATATCAATTTTAATATTATCATCGCATATACGAGAAAGCTATAGTGTCATCCCATGCTTTCTACAGACTCAAACCATCTTATTTTGCTTGATATAATCTTGTTTTATTGTTAAAGAGCAAATTCCTAAGCTCTACACTGAGATATTTTCCAATGTGGTTTATAAGCTGTAGAGCTGAATAAAAAAATCATGCAATGTTTATGAACGGTGACGATCAAAAGATTATTAATTCTTCTACTAGTAGCACCAGTCATTTTCATCGTCACTTTCTGGCTCGTAATTTGTGCGGAGAGAAATTTTAGACTAGTGAAAGTATTTACAAACTTCTACAGAAATATACGTCACTGAAATTGTAATAAGGACGAAAGTTTGAAGTAAGATTATTGTCTTCTGGGTTGATACGCTGTGTAGTCTGGTAGAAGCTGACCAATGTTCCAGAAGTGCGATCGCACTGATGATTGAGGGAGTAAGACCTATGAAATGTCGGCAGCTTTCTAAAAGACTGCACGGCTCAATAAAGAATTAGAAAACAACCATCCTCAAACTCACCACGCTGTTAACCTCAAATCTTAAATGTATTAATGTTAGCTACAAATTTACGTAATTCCATCGTACACAGTTCGTCTTGAGAAGTTAACAGTCGCTCGTCTAATCAAGAAACCTCCCTGCATTTTTTTGAAAACGAGATCAATTACGGTGGTACCAAGAGATTTCCGTTACATTTTATGCTGTCATTCCAAAACGCCTGCATCTTCAAACTTATGTTTTTCTCTCTAGGTTTCGTGACTAAAACATACACAAAAATTTACATAATCTTCTTAATTATATTTCTTCCTTAACTCCTCCTAAGTAGTGCTTCTATCAACCAATTAGCCACCTACCAACCAACAAATAGTCCTCAGGCTGCTGTTCAGCCGATTTGAACAAAGGGTCGCAGAACCAATCCACCTGTGAAAACAATAACGGACAGTCTAGTTAAATTTCCTGTATCAGTGCCAAGAAATTCTCTGGGACGCATACAAACTTCTATTTTGTGTGTGCAGAGCGATATTTGCCAAGGGCTAAACTGACCACTCAACTTCATCTTATGACAATGTAATGGGTGGAGCTATAACTTCACGATGTTTTACATATTTCTTAATGTGATTGTTAATTCGATGCGATTGAAACACAAACTTATTTCGGTTACAGTTTCCGTGGTGTTCTTGACATTCCATGACGTTTCTGGAATACTGCCTTAAATAGGCCACGACAACTTTTCTCACATTCGTCTTTGCTTCAGTGTCTACGCGCCAAGACAAGTCTGTTGGGAAATAGGAGTTTTTGAAGTGGGAGGAGAGTATATGCAAATGCGCATTCTGTCTATTTCAAACACACATCAGTAGTCTCCTCTAGCGCATTGCATTTTGGAAGGGCGCATATTTTGTGGAACAGAGTAGCGTAGCCTTAATGCGCACCGCAGTCCCTGCGGTCGTCATTTGGCGCCAGACGGTACATTATTCATCCTCTCATTTCGTTCAAGTTAAACTCGTCACTCTGATACATTGACGAAAATAACACCGACTCATGCTAATTCATTTAATTAACTCAAGCAAATGTGTCGGGTCTTCAAGGACCGACGTTGTGACAACGCGTTGAGACGCCGGCATTTAAACCTTGTACCTCGCTACCTCGAGAGTGAAATCACTTGTTACATAGATCTACAGCTACGCTTTCAACCTTACAAGAGTTGAAGCAACACTTTTGTTCTTCATGTTGTTAGGCAAATTAAATTATGAATGGTAAGTAAAATGGTCGATCATGCAGCACACAGGGGAAGCAATCGGCCTAAATATATTTAGAAATGCAGCAGAGGATGGCGGGGAGGAGCTCTTGAGAATCTTGCATATATATTAGGTTGACGAGAGTGAAATAGGCCGGACAAGTAGTGTTCTCGTTTATGAGACAAACGTGCAAATGTGCAAAAGTGCGAGACCACTTCGAAAACCTACAATCAATTATCGTGGTCAAGTGGTTAGCATACTCTTGTATTTGGAGACCCCTGGTATCAATCCTGGCCCAAAGACCAGTTGTTCTGCTTGAGGTAGTTTGTGGCTTTCCTCAACCCCTCAGGCATAAAAACATGTCACAACAGCCGACCCCCGGACTCTAATTCAGGTCCTTTCCGGATTTACGAGTAAGCCAAACTCGGTGGGTAACAGCGACTCTCGGCGAGAAGCTCTTCAACAGCAACAGACAAATATCTGGTTTTGATAGTAAAAGTAAAATTAGTACTGAAGGAAAACTTACGTGTATTTGAGAAATTTATCCGCATTTCCTCGTTTGCTGGTTCTCAACGCAAATTAATTTTTGTTCTTTTCTGAATCCGTACCTTTATCTATCTGTGAAGACCGAAGTTAATTGAAGTAGTCTTATGTAAACAGGCGAGGTGAAGAAGCCCTTCGTGGACTAAATCGGTGGGATATTTTCGGTCTGAACTCCGTATAGCACTAGGATCACTGCAAAGAGTATAACGCCTGTGTTTAATTTGAAACTAACTTTCAGGAGTATCAAAACGAGTCATGGCGATGTAACTGTTTCGTAGATACTGGTGTGAAGGAAATCCCATAACCGAATGTAGGATTTCAGGTTTTCACGACACCGAGTCCGAAGATAGCTGCCTTCTGTGTTAAGCGCTGTGTGGTTTGAGTGTTTATCACTCTGATAATGGAAGCAGCAGGGACCTCTAAAACGTTTGTAAACTTCTACCAGACTAGGCGACGCTACAACTCAGAAGACAGCTACCAAAGGTGTTTTAAAATCAGGTTTTTTTATTTTAGTATTGTTCGATGTGTTGGCCGTCACCCATTGCTAAAACATTTGATTAAATGAGAAAATAAATTCATTTAGCATATCTTCTAAAGTCGCGGGAAATTTGTTAGCAATTCTGCTTTTTATTAGGAAGGGCCTGGGTTCTAATCTTGCGTCATCTAGACCATCGCTTCTACTAAGCTCTTTCGCGGTTTTTCTCAGTTCTGTAGTCACTGGGTTAGTACCTTTAAACAAGACAAAATCACTTCTTTTCTCGTCCTTCTGAATTTTTGATATTTCGTATCATCCTGTCGTTCGACACAGTATAACGAAAATAGTATTGAAATATACTAAATGGCTCATAAGAGTATAATACACTCTAAGAATGAATATATTTTCCAAATGCATCCTAATTTATTTCATATCTAATTCGCAGCTATGTCCATTCATTAAAGGTACACACCTATTCTTGTCCTCATCAGAAATGGCATTATAAGAAGTTAACTTGGGGAAACCAGTACCATATAAGTTTCACTGCTGAGACCATTTATTGAGAATGGATAACATAAGATTTCCCAAGTTAGTAAATACATCATCACAAGGTCTGAAAGGAGGAGAGATTTCTGAACACTAGAGCAAAATTGGTCAGACCAGCTTGAGTCTCGGAACGGATCTTGAAGGCTCAATTCTTGTCAGAACAGAAGAAAAAGGAGAAGAAGAAATGCAGCATATTTAAATATAGTGCCTTTATATGAGCTTTATTTAGCTTATATTTTATCCTACGTACCGACGTCTTCGTTACTATCAGACGTTTGTCATAAAAATTAAGTACATTCGTTCAAATTTGTAAAGAAGTGGTTATGTTGATGCAAGGCGGACCAAAATTAACTAGAGCCCTAATAAACATTTTAATTAATATGCAATAAAATCAACTATCGGAGAGGGGACATTGTGACAGCATTACATAACCTCATCATTATTCATTCATTATGTAATTCTAGTGATAAGTAAATAGCTACTTTTTAGAGTTTCCGTTACAAAGAACTCCTTTGTCTCTTCTATATATGTTCATATTCAAACCTTCAACATTACAGATATTATTTATCATAAAAGAAACAAGAGGCTAGAGAAAATGGTATAATGATGACTTTTGTATTCGTTATTCTAAAATGCATATTTATAAGGTAATTAAATCAAGATGGGTAAGACTGGTAGGACATGAAGCATGCATGGGACAGTTAAAAAATTATGCAAGTTTATCGGTGAATATGAAGATAAGAGATAACTTGGAAGACCTAGGTGTAATTTCGAGTATAATATTAAAGTGATATGTAAATAAATATGATATAAATTTGTTCACATGTTTCAACTGATTCAGGGTAGTGTCTAGTGGTGGGTTGTTTTTAACACGGTATTGAAACACCTGGTTTCATAAAAGACGGTAAATTGTTTCAACAGTCGAGCAAGTTGCACGCCTTCTCAAGAAATCTCCGCTCTCAGGAGTTGTATTGTTTGATATTCATACCAGGAAATACATAGACATTTATATAGACCCTGAATAGCTAAGTGTAATTAAACATTTAGCACAAGTTGCATTGCTTGTAACATAACTGTAACACAAAATTGTTCGTTGTCGTCTCTAGAGAAGTATAGCCTCTCTGATATTTGGTCTGTGGCTTCTAAGTTCTAACGCCGTGCGGTTTACAAGACCACCCTTAGTACCTCAAATCTCAGACACTCTGAAACTTGTTACGAACAGCTCCGAATCAGCATTCGAAGTGCTGACATAATGTTAACATAATTTTAACAATACAAGTGGCAGTGGTCTAGATTCCAGAAGTCCTGAGGCCATCTTAATGAACTAAAGTGAAAACAACCCCCAAGATCACTGTTCCTAAGTAATAATGAAGGAGGAAGAAACCACTAAGATCACGAGATCGAAACTCGGCCAGTTCATTCATATCTGTCTGGGAATATATTGTGCTGTTCTGAACCTCTGTTACCTTTCCAACTCTTTAAGGCATAAAATTCGTCTTAATAATATTTGGCAAGTTATAAACCATTCGCCTGGAGTAGCATTTGTGGATAGTTAGCTGAATTTTGCTATTGTGAAAGGGAAATGCACGACAGAAGTAACCGGTGGAAAATTACCTTTGTGTGGCCACGGGATATCACGGAGGATTCTCCCAGGTGACGCGTGGACTGAATGCCCCAGCTGCGATTTCTCACGTGATCATTGATTGCTTTAGAAGGAATGACAGTTCAGGGGACGTTGGTGTCCGACCGTCGTTATATTCGACTGTCAAATTATACAATGTTTTGAACAGTTTTGAGGATTTCCAAGTCAGTTCGAACCTCTGAGGTGTAAGAGACTGTTGTTCAATTTAATTGTGTGTGTTATTAGATATTCGAAAAATATGCTACTTTCGTGAACTGTCTATTACAAAAAATCTTTTTCGTTTATTCATATGTTTATTTCATTTAACACCGTCAGAAGCTCAAATTCTTACATCGAATGATAATTAATGACTAATTAATTGTAAAGGATATGAAAGGAAACTGTTGTAGCCTAAAAGACAGTAGTATACCATAATTTATATGGAGGGAATGGGAGGGGGGGTTATGGCAAAACTTTCAATAGTTTAATCGATTTCCAGGCTAAGGTATGAACCTTGGACCCAATGATTACAAACCAGAAGTGTGCTGCTAACCACTGAGTTTACTACATTTGGCATAAAACATTGCGTCGAGAAATATACATTTAGATAGGCTTGATGGCAATAAATAAATCATAGGAGCAAGATTCATATGGAGATTTATCATAAACATACATAACGTTTGTTTTAATATGAACAATTAAAAATACGTTGATGGGGTAAAACTTTTAAATGGTATTTAACAAATTTTCCATGGCATATATTATGGAGGTGTAGCACAGAATTTGGAGAATATTTCTCGTAACTATTATGTTTAGTTCTTGGTACCTATTCCATACTGAATTAATTATCCTATTTGAAAAGAATTGGAAGACAAAACTTATTCCTAGAATTTCCACTAGGTCTACTCACGTCCTATGAAGGAATAAGCCAGTCAAGTAAAGAAACTTCACTTTTCTCAGCCCTGCAGCACGCCGTGCACCATGTAGCCAAATCTCCTGAAAATTTCACATATGGGAAGAATGTCAAGTATAATCTACAGTCGTTTTCCTTGAATACAGAGGCTGTTTAAATCCGTGCAACGGCCCATGTTATTGTGCTAAAGTAAGGACCATGAGTTGCAGAGAAAGGAAGGTAGATACGAAGCAGTTTTATCGAGATATCGATTCTCGCTTCATATGATTCGTTTCGACTTCCACCGCCATCATGAACGAAACAATAACGACCGGAACGCAGACGCGATAAAAGCGGAAAAAGCTTTGATCTAAACAATGGAAGTGATGGCAAAAAAGGAAAAGTTCCGTTGAAAGAAAGAACAGATAAGAAGGTTCCAAAAGAACCAGTGAAAATAAAATCAAACAGATAAAGCAGCTTTCAGTTAGACTAACTCCACCCATTACTGTAAAGAACTAATTCTGGCCCACTCCTAAGACGAAAAACAATCAATAAATCGCTTACTTGTTATGCAAGAATAGTTTAAGTTTCTTAAAAAAACAAGAAACAGAAATGTCTGATCCAGGACTTCCTTCAGATGCAGTAATTTAGCAACACAATTTGTAAATAAAAGTATCTGGCTGGATTAAGATATTCTATTTAGATCTTTGTGAAGAGTTTATTCTTTCTTGTCATGTATTTTAACGTTTCATGCCTTTACTCAAACGCGAATTATGCATAATGTGTTAGTAGCTTAAACAGACGGAAGAATGAATATACGAGATTCGAAAAGTGGCAACGTGAAGACAGGAGTGGAAACTGCTTAAAATAACAGGACACTGGCTTCTGAGGCCAGGAGACAAATTCATCACACGTTATAGTATCCCAGTCCGTCTCAGGACTACGTAGAAACCATAATTTACTCATCGTACTGTGACTATTATCCATATCGAATATGGAGTGAATAAATTGCTTGACTAAACTAACTTCCTGACGGTCATTCTAACTAGTTTTAGGCACTTTTATACCTACACTACTGTCCTTTTCTACAATTAACTTGTTGAACAGTAATGTAAAACAATTTTAATCTAGTGTCTACTGTGCAATTTCTTTTGTGTGTCTTGTATCCGTTGATTAAAACTTTTAACATTTACGGCCTAACCTGGTAATTAAATTACTTGCCTTTACTATGGTTCTGTTGAGTACTAGTCTACACGTATGTTAATGGAGAGAGGCGATTTAAATAATATATAACTCTTCCAAAACCAGTGGTTATTATTTGTACCACCTGCTTTAACAATCAGTAACTCCCATTCTGCCCTTGGAGTGTGACTATCATAATAAACAGAAATTATTCCTTAAACTCAGTTTAGCCAGTTGATCTTTGTAATCGAGACGTTCTATGTTTTCTCTGAGGTAGAGGCTCAATGTTTAAATAGTATTTATATAATCTTCGGCTCCAAAGTATTGAAGTTCAACTCCTCAGTACCCCAACGCTGCAAAACTATATATTTGGTTAATGGTTATCTACAAAATAGACACTATTTAACTAATATTACAACCAAATGGAACACACCTATAAATTCTATGAAAAAAGAGTTAGTGAACGTTAAACAGGTGTAAAGTTACACGGAGCTACAGAGAGATGAAGTGCAAAAAACTAAAGTGTCTATGAAGGAATTCTTTGGAGGTGACGCGGCATTAAATAACGAAGTTTTTCAAACTTTGATCAGCCACAGTGGGCGAATAATTCCGATTCCTCGTGTAATTTGCTGGCGTTTGATCGACTTTTTGGCCCACAATTCTCTTTTAAGTGTTTATTGTCTTTCTTTTTTCTTTTATATCCATAGTTTATTTTATTATGGTTAAATACTTTATAATTCAGAATATTAAATACGAAGGAATTGATCTGAAATGATAAAGTTAATATTTTGTAGCCAAGAAATAGATATACACTAAAAGTTCTTTAAAGCATTTTTGTATTTGTAATATTTTTACAACATTAGTATTAGAGTAAGATTTAATTAGTAATTAACTAATTCACTGTCACGACGAACACGCTGCGATGTAAGTGGCTGACGGTTGCATTAATAAAATAAAGGTTAATCAACTCATTTATATATTGATATATATATATATTTGCGTTGAATCGTAGGGCACTAAAAACTCTGCAAGTAAGAAACCTTACAGCGAAATTCCCGAAAAACAAGACCAAAAGGAAACGGTTCGCAAACCACTGTTACAGGGGTAGAGCTGCATGAAGAATGTAGGATATGTCGTCGTTGCTGTGCATATTAAATTCGCTATTTCAGAAACTGTTTGCATGTGGAAAAAATTTCCAACTCAAGACCGGCTTCATGCGAGGAAGAAGGTTGAATGTTCGTTTACGATGTCTGTGAACTGTAGGCACACACATTACGTGCAAGTAGCGACAAAACGCTCTTCGTCAGCCAGGAAGGTTCCTATAAGCTCTGTTCATACAACGTCTGTATATTTCAGTAGCACAGGCATTCAGGAGGAATTCCACATGGTTGGAGGATATGTCCGAATATAGGTTTTAGTGTTCTAGTATCGCTTGGGATAGTGACTGAAGATTAGTTCTGGTAAATGGTATTTCTCAACACGCGTTTTATAGCCTTCAGTGTGAATTAGGTTTTGAACTTGTGTTACCCGATACATTGTCCGTGTTTACGTACACGTTACTAACGTGAAATATAGGCGTATGAGGCTGTCCACCTGCTTTGTCACTGTCTTTACCGTCTCTTAACTACCTAACTAACTAGATGGCTTACCGAACCCGAAGGTTCATCACCGAATTAACAAAATCCCTGCACCAGACCCTGACCTGGGCCAACAAAATCCAGTCTCCTTCAACTCCTATCTCCCATAGATCCCGCCTGACATTATCCTCCAACTACGTCTAGGTCTCCCCAGCGATTTCTTCCCCTCAGGTTTCCCAACCAGTACCCGGTGCACACCTCTTGTCCCATCCATGCGCGCTACATGCCCAGCCCATCTCACTCTTCTTGATTTAATCACCCTGACAATATTGGGGGAGGAGTACAGATCTTTAAGCTCATCATTATGCAGTTTTCTCCACGCCCCATCGTCTTCTCTCCTAGGCCCAAATATCCTCCTCAACACCCTATTCTCAAACATCTGCAATCTGTGTTCCTCCCTCCGAGTGAGTGATTTTCACCCATATAAAACAACAGGCAAAATTATTGTTTTGTATTGTTTAATTTTCAAGTTCTTAGAAATCAGACGGGAAGACAAAATATTTTAAACTGAGAAGCAGCAAGTATTTCCGGAATTTAGTCTCCTCCTAACTTCCTCATGAATATCATTTTTATTTGTTATTATTGTTCCAAAATATTTGAACTTTGTAACCCTTTCAAAGGATTTATTAGCCACCCTAAGATAATTCTGCTCGTCTATCTTCTGACGAGATACTAACATGTACTTATTAACGTAAATTACAGCGGTGAATTACTTACAAAATAGATATTCTTAGAGACTGGTCGCTTGTACATTAGTTCAAGAAAACTTGGACCGAAATTATTTTAGAAAACGTATATGTCTTTACAGCCTTACAATGAAAGAAGCGTTTCTTAACTCTAGCCCGGACGATAGCCTGCAAAGAAATAGAAAGCTAAAGCAACGGTTCGATTAGGAAGAAAGAACAGTTTACATTCAGAGAATTCTAGCTACTATTCAGTTCGGAATCTTCAGGTGGATATTCCCATATCCTATACATAAACACAAAGATTTAAATATGGAAAATTATAATTTTACTCCCGCATTTCTTGCATATGACACTTGCTGTCACCTGAAGCGAATGCATCGGTAAAAAGGATAAAGTTGATGCTCTCACGGCGCTAACTAGTCTTCTGGCTTGCGACTCAGCGTAGTGGTTACCAACTTTTCATACTCCAAAGATGGACACGATCCGTTCGTCCGAAATAAAGGTGGCCTACACAGTGTTACAACCTAGGAATACCGCAGTCGACATCGAGTGAGGCTCGTCAGAATACATTGCTAGAGAGAATATCGGTATCTAAACGAAAGCATGAAACGATTTCAGAAAATTATTTAAAGAGGCAATTTTTAAATTGTACCTGGTATTTTAATATGAATCAATAAGGCCAAATGATATAAACTGGTATTATAACACAAAATTTTGATTTGAACAGCTAAAGATGAAAGCAGCAGCTGTGCAGGTTGCATTAGAATAAATTTCAAGATTTTAAGATGTTTATTGGAATGAACTGGCTCAAGATATTGTAGGCTCTTGTGAATAAGGTTATGACAACGCCGGTTCAGGAACTGGGGATTTCTTAGTCAGCTAATATCACTCGGCTATTGAAGAGAGATTGTACCATGCTGTTTATCGAATCTGCCCTTCTATTATGTCACATTTTATTACAACACCTCAGCTTTCTTTATTTACGTACTGGCTTTGAAGTCCCGAATTCATTGTAAAGACTTTATAAATCACTGTAAAAAGAACCAAGCGATCCCTTATATTTGTGCAAGATCATCACATGCCCTCCGCCTTAATAAAACAATACAGAAAGGCATTCATATCACTAGAGTGTTTCAAGCCCATAATCTTTGTATTCGAGCAGAGTCGGCACAGCGGTGTTCCAGAGAGAGCAGAGCATTGGAGTGCAAGGGAAAGAACATAAACTCTTTATATGTCAATTCTACTTCCCCTCGGTGCGTTGAAACCTCCACCGTACTCGAAATTTTGACTTCCTACTGTGTAGTTTAGAGTCTGGCCCTAAAGTTATAAAATAGCTCATCACACGATCTGCTTCAAGCACTACCATGTTTAAAAAATGTTGTTTAAAAACTATAAGACAAAATTTTATCTTTACCACCGGACGGTTCTAAAATGAAATCTAGTTCAAGAATGAAGGTTTCTGTCTTCTGGGTTGTTGCGCTGTGTAGTCTGGTAGATGAATCGCCCTGATGACGGAGGCAGTATGACCTCTGAAACGTTGGTTAATATCGACCAGACTACACAGCGCAACAACCCGGAAAACAGAAATCTTCATACTCACCTCTGTGAAAACTTCAAATCTTACATAGTGCAATAATCTCTGGGACCGGCCTATTCTACCGTAACTCTGTTATTGTAGATTAAGGTATTGGTCATATTACACGTCAGTGAACCACCGTTTTATATATACGTACATAGTTTTACATGCTGCAGTTATTGCAAACTTCTTGTAATTCCACACAGAAAAATTCCTGACTTTACAGTAATACAATAGGAGCCAGGCAATTTCCATGTACCTGAGATGAAGTAACATATTTTCATAGAGTAACAGCAGTTCTCGGACTGTGTCCTACGGGACCATGGTATTTCGTCGATTTCATTACGATTCAAGCTTGAAACTAACTCCATACTACCGGCTATTCTTAGGGCAGCTCGTTGTTATTCACCTGTTCAATAAGTCCTCTGCTATTATTTATTATCAAGATGGACTTTGCTTCGTGGTGACAACAAAACAATGAGACAAAACAAAACAATGAGACAGAACAAAAATAAGACACAACAAAACAATGAGACAGAACAAAAAATAAGACACAACAAAAAATAAGACACAACAAAACAATGAGACAGAACAAAAAATAAGACACAAAAAACATAGGACACAACAAAAACAACAAGACACAACAGAACAATGAGACAGAACAAAACAATAAGACACAAAAACCTTAGGACACAACAAAAGCAACCCGAGAGTTGGAAAAATGTTCTACATGTTGCGTTGTAACAGGCGATAGTAACAGTACATGGTTGTGTGGTGACGGTAATACAGAAGGCCTTAGGCTGTGCACATTGACAAGGTTGTTGAACACAGCAGTGCCGGTCGCCAACAAACATTCGTTCTAGTTCCACAAGACAAGTGCCCTTTGAATACTGCCGGCAGCCAAATGAGAGGAGGGCGTGGAAGCAGAGGCGGGAAGTTCGTGTTAACCGTGTTGGCCCGGCTAACACTTTGAAAAACGGAAATATAAAACGTTTTCAGTCTTAATTCGTGGTTCATTGTTACTCCACACACTGGAGCACAGCAGAGCCGATAAGATAAAATGCATCTTTAGCCAGCTGCAGCCAACTCGGCCCTCGCGGAAGGCGTAAGCCCGAACTATCTGGCTAACAACACCTGGCTGGCTGCAGCTGGCTAAGATGCGTCTTATCTTATCGGCTCTGCTGTGTTCCAGTGCGTGGAGTAGCAATGAACCACGAATTATGGCTGAAAACGTTTTATATTTCCATTTTTCAAAGTGTTAGCCGGACTAATACGGTTAACATGAACGCTTGGTTCCTGCATGGAAGACAGAATATTTAGGTCCATTGCTTCAATTACCCAGGCTTCTTATGCAATGCGAAACAGAGCTTTGTACTGGAGTTACCGACTCCAGCAGGCTAGTTAAAAAAAATCGGGGGGGGATAACTCTCCGGTTTGGTTGTTTTTTTACGCGGTTAGACCTCACAATAAAACAATAAGACATAACAGAAGAATGAGACACAACAAAACAATGAGACAGAACAAAAAATAAGACACAAAAAACATAGGACACAACAAAAACAACAAGACACAACAGAACAATGAGACAGAACAAAACAATAAGACACAAAAACCTTAGGACACAACAAAAGCAACAAGACACAACAAAGCAATGAGACACAACAAAACAATAAGACACAACAAAACAATGGGACACAACAAAACAATAAGACAAAACAAAACAATAAGACACAACAAAACAATGGGACACAACAAAACAATAAGACAAAACAAAACAATAAGACACAACAAAACAATGGGACACAACAAAACAATAAGACAAAACAAAACAATAAGACACAACAAAACAATGAGACACAACAAAACAACACACCACACTCAAAATAAAACAACTCAAAATATTACAAAACCATAAGGCACAAGTATTTAAACACAACAGTTAACCTAAAGTAGGTAACTTAAAAATTAATACAAACTAGACATACTAGCGGTATGTTCGTGTTTTTAAGTCTCTTGGCACTGCGCGCCAATTCATGTACCTTATAGTCGTATAACTACTTTAAATTCCATTTAATCATCAGAACTCTCTTTTTGAGGATCAGTCAATTAAGATGATGGTTACCACTGTTGTACGGAAACTGGTCTCTCACAACAAGTTAAATTCACAGAATAACGCAAAAGTTATCTCTGGCCTGAAATACATATTCGACTTCATTCCGCACATTTTAACTGCTAATTGACGTATCAGTCGATTATGATTAAGAGTTAAATCTTAAAAAATTATGCAGGAGGTCTGCTGTCACTTTCGACTCCTCACTTCTATATCGGCCTTCCTATTTTTCCTCTCTATTTTATCCGGATGTGTCCTCATATAATTCGACAATTTTTTCATTCCCTACAGTCTTGAATATCTTCTTCTGTTGAGCATTTTCCATGATCGTCTCTCGCGGTATCATTCCTCGCCATTTGCGAGGGAGTAATTTTTTGAAAGCCTCTGCGCACTTTCGTAAGTTAGCCTTGTTGCGCTTTCTGAATGGCATCGCATACCTTCCACATCCATACAGAACAGGGGTTTTAAACCTCCCAAGACTTGGGGCCACATTTACTCTTCCTTTACATGTAGCGGGTCCCAAGGTTATGAATGAGGGCAATTTGTCAAAGCTTTCAAGGCAATTTAGAAAAGAAACTGATTTAATAAGCAATCAGGCTCATATAATACTCATTAACTTTATTTAAAAAAGTTGAGTTGCTATTTTCATTAATAATCATGTTAAAATTAACTAAATTTTACCGCAGAGTGGTGGAGTACTGAAAAAAATCTTCTGGTAGCATTATACCAGTGGGTCGTGAGTTTAGAACACGTCCTGCAGAATATTGGCCAGAATGTGTGGAAGTGTTTACTGCAACACGGTCATGTTTAAAGTTCTATGTCACAGACTAAGGGAAGTTATTTCTTTCAAATACTATATTAACGTACGACAATTTCTGATCTTAGAGACCATTTTACATAATGAGACTTTACTTGCTTTAAGAGGTGGCTGATTTTCAATTACAATCCTGTGACATTTCAATACAGAGTATCAAACGATGTGGTTGAGTGATTAAGAAGTGTTACGTCAAGTCTCTCGGTCACGGGTTATCTTGATTGAAGTTTTAATTTTCTTGTAGCTTACTTAAAGACTACTTCAATAATTCACCTCGTAAAGCGTCCAATGATAGGATAATTAATAAATGGTTAATTGGTAAAGACGAAAAAAGAATCGATCGCGGGCTAATTACAGTACGGCATTTGGCTTAAGGGACTGTGGGAACCCACGGTCTCCTGGGTTTTTTTCGCGAGTTTCGTTAGGAAAATGCTGGAATCGTACATAAACTCTTTTACAGAATTCCAAATTCATAGTTCATTATTATCCTTCTATTCGGCGCAGTTCACAAAATGCCAAATTCCTTCACTCAGATTGTTTACGAGATGAACCGTTCCAACTGTCTGACATAATGACTTAAATGTATGCGTTCATCTTTTTTAAGTGCAAAGATATCATACCTTCCCGATATATTAAGTGGCTTACCCACTGGTAAAGTAACATTACATACGCCATTCTTGCTTGCAGACACCAGATGGCTCTCTTATAAAACATCTCAGGTCTTCTGCCTTACGTATTATTATGTCTTTACTCAGCTACTCTCGCTTACTTTTATACAATTTTCACTTTGCCTGAAATGATCACCTCACGACACTTAATGCCAATCAAGCTAGCCAACTTTGCAACTTGTTTATCAACGCTGGTGTAATGATGAAAATAGTCATAACCAGTACAATAGTACCGTCATCAAGCTTAATCAGTTTCGATCTTAAGACAAAGTAAAAAATGAGCAACATACGAGCTGGAGGACCACCCTGTGTAGACCTGCGACTGCTTACGAATCATATTCGCAGTTACCCTCACTCGTCTGCAAATTGAAGAAGGATAATGTCGCACTGTACTGATGAAACCGTGTCCTTCCGTTGGTTCATAATAATATTTATATTGCGAGACCCTACTTACTCTTTTTTATGTCAAAAAAAGACGAAGCATTCACTGCCTCTGATATGCGACTTCAGCAGTGATGAAAAATAACGTCTGTTATTTTATCAACGCCGGATAAAAAAGGTATTAAGAATGTGGGTATGTTTAAATTTCCCACTACATCGCTTCTGTTATCCTTTCATTATTTCTGGGGTACTTGGAGCTTCCAGGGAGGTAATACATAGAAAAACTAACAGGGGACGGAGCATGAAAGCCCTATATGACTTGGGCTTAATTCGGTTACAATATTTTCGTCCGCAGCGAAATTTAACGTTGAAGTCAACGTAATATATGTCAAGCAAATGATCCTGTGGGCCTGTATGAACATATAAATAATCCACACTAAAAATAAAATATCTAGTCTTGTTGACTGCAATGACATTTTTCCACACCCGATGTTATGATTAGGTCATAAGAATCTCTTTTGTGATAACGGGCTGTACCACTTATAAATGCGACATTAGTGTATTGGTGTAAAGCATATTACCGTCCTACATTAGACGGGCGTGAATAGGTTTTTTGACACTCCGGTCGCTTTGTTCCAGTAGAAAAAGCATCCGTTACACACGGTAAATTAGTTTTGGTAATTAGCAGACGGTCTGCATGAAATAAAATAGAAATCGATACCGGCCGGGAATGGAACTGGACCTTTCGATTCGGTAGCCAATCACTTTACTGACAGGTAGACTATATATAGGCTACATCAGGGGTAGAAAATTGTTTTTAGTGGGAGGCCAGGTAGGGCACATTCATCGCCCTGATGACGGAGGCAGGATGACCTCCGAAACGTTGGTAAACATCTACCATACTACACGGTGCAACAACCTAGAAGACACAAATCTTCATACTCACCGCTGTGAAAACCTCAAATCATACAAAGAAGAACTTACTACAGAACCATTTAAAGAGCCTATTAACCATTTGGACATTCTGTTAAAAGCCAGAGTTGTAATGGCATTCATAGTTTTCTTAAATTTTTAATAAAATTCTCCTGCCTACGCCTCGGTTTTCAAATTTTACTTTCCTATCGGGTTTTCCGAATCAAGATATCTCCGTATGTCTCATTTTAGACCAGTGTGTTAACTTGATTTATCACCCCAAAATATGAGTTCAGTATTAAACATTATGATAGTGCCGAGGTCAAGAATGAGTAGGAGCTATACCTCCACTCCCCCCAAGCGCCTACATGGCGTGTAGTGGGACAGCTTTACTTTTACTTATTAAACATTATGAAGTTTGTAATTAGGCCTCAATCACTTTCTCCGTTAAGTGTTTTATCTTTCTTAAGTCCTAATATATTTCTCAGCACCTCTAAGACTTTAAATTAATTTCTTCCTTTACAATGAAAAACTTGCAGATAACACGCCAGGTAGAAATATAAAACAATAAAACAACTACCCACACCACATTAGTGAATCACGAATTTTGCTAATCACAATCGACACAAACTTATGTTTATTTAGTAATTAATTTTTCTCGGGCTACCGGCCATGTAAGGTGGATTAATGAAGGAAACACCGACGTTTCGAGAACCATCTTCGTCCTCGTCTTCAGGAAATTTCTTTAGCAGCATTAATGTATCTTGCAAATTCCCATCCAAAGATAATATTAGTTCCGACAACTCTCAAAGATATTTACAGATGCAAGTTGCAAGACTATTTTGAGTATTCAGAGGAGTTTTCGTCACTCTATAAATACTCATTTATGAACTTATGGTTATGAAACAGTGCAATGAAATGATACACAATAGTGCAAAGGAGAGTAATTGAACCAGCAACAAATAAACTTTATACTTTTTTGCAAAGAACTCGCAGTGGCACTTCAAGGTCAACATGTGGAGCAAGTTGTAGCCCAGAACAATAACGAAAATTAGAAGTGTCAATAATCGAGATTTCCGGTTCACATGGAGGCGAGTACGTCCATAGCTGTCATAAGAGATATCTCCCTGCTCCGGCCGAGGTTCTACATTGTCCAACACTTTCCGGTATCTAAAACCGTTTCTTTTCGCGCGGCTTACCTCATCGCCCTGATAACGAGACAGCAAGCGCTTCTGAAACGTCGGAATAAATAAAAATAATGTTGAGACACATTTCTACCAAACACGGCGCAGCAACCCATAAGACAACCATCTACAGTGTCAATAATTTTAACATTAGAAACGAAGCAGCTTTTCAGTTAAGTTAATTTCTATACAGATCAGTTAATTTTTCTCGATTATCCTGTTTGTAGGCCTAGGTTTGTAACAAAACATAAATTCACATTTAACAAGCAACATACCGACATTGCGCAACCGAACGCCGAATGGTTTGTATTCGTCCTTCGTCCGAGTTCAAATCTCGGCATGGAGACCAGCTAGCCTGATTGAGGATTGTATCTTAAGTTAGGCCACGGCCGCTTCCTTCCACATTCTTCCCAATTAATTTATTCACTATCATCCTTTCATTGGCGCTATATAATCTGAGCTACTGCGCTGAAAGTGTCGTTAAATAAACTATAAATAATAAGATGGTGGATGGACTCTGTGAGTCAGACCACAGCGCAGAATTCCTGGGCTGCAGTAACTTCGGACCTGTATCGTCATTTGTTCCACAATATAAACCCTTTCGTATTCTTTCGTTTGGCTAATTAAATTATACACAAGAAAAACGTCGCCATTGTGAAAGTTGTATGGCGAACTCAGTCTCGAGTTTCAGAGGCAAATTTGAAAATAATTCAGAGCAAAAGAAAAATGAAAAGAACAGAGAACAAACGAAAGCAAGAATCTTGTTTCAATTGTGAAAGGTTCTTACTTAATTGTATGCACTACAGTTGTGACCTACTGAATTAAAATTTCCATTGTAATGATAAACAAATTAAGAGACCATTTTCAGTATTGTTATTCATGTCCGTAATAGAAAGAACCACTTATTATGTTGCCATCTGCTTTCGTCCGTCTTTTCTTCTCTACAAAAAACATTAATTCCTTTTTGATTCTTTAGTTATTTTCAGAGACTATATAAAGCCCAATGCTGTGGATATTATGTATCGCGCTAGTAGGTATGGATTTGGAAGGAGCCAATCGTCTGATTGAAGTTTCTGTGCTGGTAAACGTCTGCAGCTGCTGGATGAAACCATGAAAGTTCAGTTGACATCAATCGACTGAGATTAGAAGCGAGTCCAATACGTCGCCTGCTCGCAGAATTTGAGAGTATCTGATGTAACTCCACGTCTCCATGCGCCTTTATGAATTAATGCCTAGGTTGCGCACGCACTAGTCGTGATTCAAAATTAACAATGCGTTCACTAATTTATTACCACAAATTGTGAGCACGCTTTTGTCTGTGTAGAACGGAAATGTAGCTTATTACGCCTGCACAAAATGAGCATCTATAATGCATTATTCTGTCGTTTTAAGCTGCCACTACATTCCCAGTTGTTCTGACCGTGGTAGTTAACCTGACAGTTTACCGTCAGACATATTGAAGTCCTCGTGAGATACGATGTTCACTTCAGGCAATTTTAACTCTGCCTCTCTTAGGATCTGCCCCTTTTATTAGGATTATAAATAATATCACTCAACAGATTTTTCTAAGGGCAATGGCACGAAATTGTATCCAGGAGGCAGTCGGTTTGAACATCACTGGGGTTATCGACTTTCTTGTGTTCATTCAATCTCTGCAGCTACGGTCGCCTTGTTTGTGATCGACATCTGATGAAACTGTATTCGAATTAGTAAGGAATTTTATAAATATCTGAAATCGATTTTCTACTTCATACTTTAAATGTTTGGCTAATTTGATTGGACAGGTCTCCATATTAAGCGAGAAATTTGCAACATCAAAGAGATAGAATCCTGTTTAATCTATGAACTATCGTACACATATATTTGTTCCGCTCCTATATTGAAACGAACATGCTGAGAACATCATTTGTTTTGAGGAAATGTAGGCAGACTCTTTGTTCCCTTCAAACATTTAATAGCAAACAAAAATGTCATGACCACGTATCTCCACTGCAAGATATGTTCCTATAAAATTAGGTAGTTCCTCAGCTGTTGAAAAAATTCCCCTGCAGTAACCATTTAATGTCTGTCACGCCTACTTTACAATATTTTGGTCTGCATTTTTTATGTTTTGTATTATTCTCAATGTGAATAGCGATTATTTCCTTAAACAGAGTTAATGAACCGATCTTCGGAATAGTTATGTGTTGTGTTTTCTTTCCGGTACGAATTGTACTATTAAATTTTATCAGAATTCATGCAATGCTGCAAAGGGGAGCCACTGGAGAGACCTGGCGACCATGGAAACAAAACACAGTTGGTACACACACACACAGCCTTTACACAGGCCCATATATTTATGGCTCATGATATTTCACTTTCTTATTGACGTTTGGCAAATACCTCGCTTGTTACGTCAAGCGTCTCATATAGAATTCGTATAAATATTATGAATGTTATTGGCGTTCTCATCTCACAGATTAATAAATTGCAGATTTGGAAAATAATTTCTTTCATTCCGATTTTGATGACATAACTTACTGACGTATTTCTAAATTTATTTTTATTTTTGTATTAATGTAGATTTAAAGAGTACATTTAC
Source organism: Zootermopsis nevadensis (assembly GCF_000696155.1). Next base: position 509,258 of record NW_019060627.1, on the reverse strand, counting down.
TGGTGATTTGGACTCAGCCGACATCCCAAAGGGTCCAGTGATATGTAAGTTGCCGCTCTGTTGAAGATTTCACACTGTCGATGCCAGGATATATAGTTACGTAACAAGGTATAATTTACGTAGTTAATTAGATGCGTCTACCGCTTTGAGCTTGAGTAAAATTTTGAACAGTCGTTTTCTTATTTTCTCTTAATACACAATTAAGATTGTTTATAGTTCCAAGATCAAGCAGAAGTGAAACTTTGGTAAATCCAGGTTATCCACACTGACTTTGTACTGATCGGAAGTTTGCTGTTGAATCTGTCTTCAGACTTAACTGGCTTACACGTGTCAACTTCCGTTTTTCAGACAGGACTTATTGAACAGGTACACAGACCAGAAATGTACTTTGAAGGCTCTGTTCGAATCTCGGATGGATTACCAGTTCCCGGACTGCGGCTGCAGTTTCTCTCAGGAAATAACTTGATAATATTTTAACTATGTTACAGACACTTTCTTGAAATTGATCAATTAGTACATCTTATTCTAACCATTTGACTGGGCCATAGCTCTGGCAGTTGTTCACCGGTTTCTCACTGCTTTGGCCCCGAGTTTTCGCTCACAGGGCAGTCCTTGTGGGATTTGTGGTGGATAAAGTGGCTTTGGGACAGGTTTTGTCCGATTCCTTCGGTGTTTCCCTGTCAATTACATTCTACCGCCGTTCCGTATTCGATTCTGCATCGTCTCGAATATGAGCAATGGACCCGGTACTGATCGAATTTCCATACAGACGAAGTCTCACTGCATCTCAACTATAACAATTCGAATACTATCACCTCTGCAGTTACAACAGCATCGTTAAATAAATAAGAAATTATTTATACAGGATATTAGCTCCAATTACGTCATGGTCTCCACAAATCTTTGAAAAGTTGTGCCTTTTAAGATTCAAGTGTATGTTGATGTTTGAGTCTTATGATACCAAATGGAGCCGGAAACATTATTATCGCGAACCAGAAACACGAAGATGGCTGTCCGGAGTTATAGCGCCATGTAATCCGGTAGAAATTTACCGACATTTCAGGGAAACTTGCTGCCTCCATCATTAGGGCAGACAGTACCTCTGAAACGTCGTTGAACATCTACCAGAATACACAGTGCTGCGATCCAAAAGATAGCCGCCGTGTTCATGCTCGCCGCCATGAGGACCTTGAACTTTGCAGAAACACGTAGGTCGTTGTTAATAGGCACTTGAGAAAAGCGACCTCGCATTTTGAAATTCGTAGAAGAAAACAGGCATTTGAATGTCTGTGTTCTTTTAGACGTTATGAATGCATGTCGTTTACACACATAAGACCTTTCTGAATGAGTTATTGAGTTAGCGGGGTGGGATTTTGTTTGCAAGCCTTGCGTAACGGTAGCACTTTCGAAAAGGGAAAACCCCTATTCGTGTCATTTCTTCGTCATATTTTCCACTTTTCCGGATTACGCGGCCATTACCGTTTCACTGGGGATCCCACTTCACGGTGTTGACCTTCTGTGTCAAGGCCATTCATTTCGCATGGTGTACTCGCTGGCTGCGATACTGCCTCTAGCACGGATGGCAAAAACTTCACTGGCGTTTCTTAACCTGTTGCGTGCTTTCTAGAAAAGTAGATGCATACAACTCTCTCGAGATTTTCGAAGAAGCTCCTAGATGCTGCGACGATTTGAAAGGGTGACAAAGAGCAAAATTTCCTCTCGATTTCGAAATTGTTATGTGACAGCCAATCATATAGTTGGTCCATTTTTTTTAAGTATCAGATAGCCCTGTAAGTAAAACGTATAAGCAATATACGACTTCTGAACACTTGTGCTTTGGAGTGCATACAAACAGCTTTAAATACAAAATAAATTCACGTAAATATTTTAGATGGCCTAATAAACCAAAGATCTAACAGTGAGAAGATAGGAAAAATTAAACAGGATGGGGCAGGCATTGCAAGTTAAAACAACAAATAAATAGTAATTTTGTATGCGGCTTCCATTTGGCGTTGCGTCCGACAATTAACGGCGTGTCATCGTCTTTGACGGTGGTATTTGTAACTTAATCGGCATCATATTTTGGTAACGCACTCGTCAAGAACAACGATGTAAAACTGAATTTGTATGAGGCAGCCAAGGACTGCAACGTGCAGGCTTATATAAGTCGTAAAATGAATTGTACTGATAATTTTTCTATAAAATCTATAATTCGATTAATCACTTTCACGTTTTAAATAAAATTATTTCAACTGGATTGGTTATAGAGCGTCTAATGATAAAAAGAACATGATTATAAATCACCACGTTGTAGTTATATTTTAATTTTTCGGCCAAGGTCTTTTATAATTAAGGTACTATCCTTGAATTCAAATGTAAAGGCGGAGGAAACTACTAAATTCTCTTCCAGTTTGTTCAAATGACTCTGCACCCCGATCGATACTTGAATCATGTACCTCCTGAATAAAACATTCAGACCGTTACCACTACACACATTAGAAGCCCAGTTTCACAATGAAGTGCAGAGTATTAATGAAAGTAAGGGATTTACTGGCAGAAAGCGTTTTATTGTAGAGAGGCCAATAATTGTTTTGAATGAGCGGACCCCAACTGAGAGGTTATTATACAAAAGACAACTTTTGTGAGTTCAGAAGTGGCTCCATAATTTGTACACTTCATCACATGCTATTACGATCGTCAGATTATCATGTTACTATTTCAGTTGAGTAGACTGGAACAAGTTTACGGACGTTTCAGAGATGCTTGCTTCCTCCATCATCTGAGCGATGAGTGATGATGGAGGCAGTGAGCACCATCGAAATTTATTTTAATTCCTATGAGATTACAAGAAGAAAAATCCCAGAAGACAGCCATCTTCATGATGTATTTAGCTCTTCACCTGTTGCAACACACTAAGGTCATTCTTACATTAAATAAATTTTGCTGTAAAAAGTCATAACGACACTTCGTATATATAGACACAGATGAGAGACGCATCGTAATTGTATGGACATTGCAAATGTTTGCCATGGTTACAGTTTTACATACTTTGTATAATTATGTACACGCAGCGTTGAGGACGTGATAAAAATACAAATATTTGCTGGTTAAAACTTTGAATTATGTATGTATACCGTTAGCACGGGTAATTTCAGGTTTGCTCTCTGTTGGTCATTCTTGAACACCACAAAGATTTTTATGTACACCCTGTATTCCGCATTCTGTAATATCTCAGAATGATAATCGGATGCCACGTTGTTTAATGCCACTCAAATATTCCAGTCTGTGGTTCAAATTCCGCTCGTGCCGTGAATGTTTGTCCGCGTTTTTTGTGATTTTATAGCCGTAGGTGTCCGGTTTGGTCAGATGCAAATTAAAGGAATTTCTACAATGCAATTGTTGTCCTTTGATTTTTGCGCCTAGAGTTCAATGTAAAACTTCGAATTTGCGGGATGGACAGCGTCTAAAGTCGAAAGCAATCCAGTGTTTCGCATACATTAAAGTTGCCATCTTCAAAGTAAATATTCTGAAAAACCGTTTTAAAGCCGATGTTTCAAGTTGCACTCCAGCCATGAAAACCGAAGATAAGAATTTTACACTTCTGTAGACAGGAATTAGACTCGCATATTAGGTAACTAGAGAAAGTGACAAAAGAAGGCACCCTTACCTTCTTCCTCGGATGCACAAGGCATGTAAATGCCCATTGAACATATTTACCCTGAAGATGGCAAATGCAATGAACCCCAAAATTTTAGTTTCTACAATGTACTAATTAGGCAATAAGTGCATATGAAACGTTGGTAAACTTTACCAGACTATACGGAGTGAAATCTCGTATTCATCGCCTTCTGAACTTCAAATCCTACGCAGTTGGTTCTACAAGCATTAGAGACACTTGATTTACGTGACACAAAATTCCGCCATAGTGACGTAGTTAATTACGTGTGCAAAGATTTCCGCTGCCACACTGCCTCATGTAATGCATGCTGTTAGTGCGTCGTATATAATACTACGAGGTTATCGGTGCGATATTAGTCCTATTGTTCAGTGCGCATGCTCCATTTGAGGATGATAATGGTGATATGAATGGTAGCGTTAATGCGAGCATGGGGAAATTCATAATTAGTACTCTACGCCAATGGCCAAATTAAGGATGAATAGTAAGGGACATGTAAGAGTTATGCGAGAAATTCGAACATTTTGGTCGGAGGCATGTGATAATTATACAAGTTTGATGGGAAACGATTACTTCGTAGATCTAGTCGTAAATGGAGCGGTGATATTAAAGTGGACCTGGAACATATGTGGTGAGATGATATGAACTGGATTCATCTGACATGGAATAGAGACAGGTTTGTGGCAGAAACCTGCTTCTTTATTGGAGGATTAATTGGTTCGTATTTAGAAACAATTTTGAATTTATGTTTGTATAACAGAAACTTTCGTTTGTTTGTTTTTAGAAACAAATAGGACAACTTTTAATATATTCTCACAAAAGAATTTCTGTTTGAAATGGGGGTGTATATTTTCCTGTAGACTGACAACTTCGATCGGAGTTGGAGGTGAGTTTGTAATTACTTAAGAAAAGGCCATCAGAGGCGAGTTAGAATGTGACGAAAAATATGTTATAATTGGTTATAATTAACAACATAAATCTCTTATCTGAAATAAAACAAGTACTAATCACCAAATGGCTTACTTACTCAGTCTAAACAAGACGATAAAAACAGCCCGAGACCACATATTTTAATTCATTAATCGTCCTGTATTTTTACCTATGAAGTAGAAAATAGTTATGAAATCAAATAAGAAAGAAGTTAGCAACAAAAATGTTATGATGTATCCTGTTACAACTGAGAGCGTTTACGCTGATAATTTTACCAGCGGCCGGTGAGAAATGTACTAGCTAAAATATGCTTGTAGCTAAATTCCACCAAAGCTTGTGCGATCTACAAATGGACTTATTCACGAGATAACAGATGCTGATCCAACAGAGTCGTAAGTTTATCTGACTTTGTAACTAAGCTCCACCACTGGGTCTGTAACATTCACATTTGTTTGCATTGAGGTACTCATTTATGCATTAAGGCATTCATAGTTTATTCCGGACTGGAATGTATTTGTTATAAGGATTTTAATTAACACGGAAGTTGTGCTCTAAAATAGGCATAAACCTGTTAATTAAATGTATTAGCTTGAGGCGCGTGGGTGCGTCCGTAACCTGGTGAATCTCCTTTTGCCTTGGCACGCTTCCCATCGTTCAGCTCTGACGCTGACATCACTCTGACGTCAGTGAGTGCAGTTTGTTAGAAGGGCGCCATACATCCTCTTTTAGGCACTATAAACATTTACTGGTAACAACAATAAAGAAACGGAAGGGTTCATTGCTGCGAACAGGAACGCCTACTATTTGAACGCGGAACAGAGCTATACTCTGTTCAAGATGTGTGCGGAGGGAAAGCAAACACAGGCGAGAAACAAGGTCAGGTAAGTGAAATGCGTAATTTACATTCGTGACGGTGCTTTAATATCACGCCATTCTTGCTCAGTCTGATGAGGCTCACGTTTGTAAGAAAGGACGCCAAGTAGAGGCTTGAATCGAGTTCAAAGGTACATCCCCGGGTCCTGACCAACAGGAAGTCAATATCATATCGCTGCCCGATCAGTGTTTGCTGATTTCTGCTGCATAACATTTCCCGAATAGACAATTTTACCATTTATATTGCACAAATTTGATGATAGGATACTCACAACCAATCTAAGACCTGTCCTAACGTCGATGGTTGGCTTCTTCGATGTTCCGCCGTGTAACCTGGTAAAACGTGACTGGCGTCTCAGAGGTTAATGTCTCCATCATCATTGGTGATGAGAAGCAACTCTGAAACGTCGATCAGCTTCTATTAAAATGCACTGAACAACATCCCAGGAGAGTCGTGTGAAAACCTAAAATCTTAACCTAGTTGTATAAGTATTTCTCCGTCTTCAAAAAGGACGTATCCCCAAAAGGATTTCCCAACATATTCCTGTACCCATTCCTTTTCTCCCCCACGCTAACCGCATGCCCGACAATAACAGGTGGTGTGTATAAATAAAACACTGCCCGATTTGATAATTCATGCCTCTGATGGACAAGCAATTTCCTCAGCGTTTTGTTTTCAAACATTACTCATCAACATTCTTTCTTCATATTAAGAGATTGTATCCATGCAAATAAAGCAGGCGTCATAACTGTTACTGTAATAAATAGGTGTCATTACAACAATATTTTACAAAGCTGTTGTTCAAGAATAAATTAATACGAGATACGTAATTAGTCAGTTACTTGAGCATGTTGTGGGTTGTGACGTCGTGTGGACTAGTAGGTAGATATCAATGATTCTGAGAAACAGACTATCCCCATCTTCAGAGCTAATGCATAGAGTATTTTCACCCTAAACTTTGGTATCTACATACCATTCCACATAGTGTAACAGCCCAGAACAAACCATCTTCATTGCCGTCAGAACCTCACATCTCACGCAGAAGTTGCTCCCTTATATTCACTCACTTCGGAAACTCTCTTACCGTTCTGTATATTAAAATGATAATTCTGTGTATATACAGGTGGCGCCAAAATTACCCCGAATAGTTAAAGATATCATAACTCCACGAACAATTAACGAATTCAAACCAAACGTTTTTATTTAACAAAAACAAATGGTTACAAAATATGTTCAAAATGACCACCTTTAAATTTAATACGAGCATCAAGACCTTTTATGAAATTATCGACAATGCTCGCACACTCTTCGACGTTTATTTCATTTCAGGCTTTGTGAAGCGCCCGTTTCAGCTGATACACGGTAGCGTATCTTGAAGAGGACATTTTTCTCCAGGATTGATCAAACTGCGAAGTCCATAGCGTTCACATCAGGCGAGTTAGAGGAGCACAAGGCATGTAAATGCCCATTGAACATATTTACCCTGAAGATGGCAAATGCAATGAACCCCAAAATTTTAGTTTCTACAATGTACTAATTAGGCAATAAGTGCATATGAAACGTTGGTAAACTTTACCAGACTATACGGAGTGAAATCTCGTATTCATCGCCTTCTGAACTTCAAATCCTACGCAGTTGGTTCTACAAGCATTAGAGACACTTGATTTACGTGACACAAAATTCCGCCATAGTGACGTAGTTAATTACGTGTGCAAAGATTTCCGCTGCCACACTGCCTCATGTAATGCATGCTGTTAGTGCGTCGTATATAATACTACGAGGTTATCGGTGCGATATTAGTCCTATTGTTCAGTGCGCATGCTCCATTTGAGGATGATAATGGTGATATGAATGGTAGCGTTAATGCGAGCATGGGGAAATTCATAATTAGTACTCTACGCCAATGGCCAAATTAAGGATGAATAGTAAGGGACATGTAAGAGTTATGCGAGAAATTCGAACATTTTGGTCGGAGGCATGTGATAATTATACAAGTTTGATGGGAAACGATTACTTCGTAGATCTAGTCGTAAATGGAGCGGTGATATTAAAGTGGACCTGGAACATATGTGGTGAGATGATATGAACTGGATTCATCTGACATGGAATAGAGACAGGTTTGTGGCAGAAACCTGCTTCTTTATTGGAGGATTAATTGGTTCGTATTTAGAAACAATTTTGAATTTATGTTTGTATAACAGAAACTTTCGTTTGTTTGTTTTTAGAAACAAATAGGACAACTTTTAATATATTCTCACAAAAGAATTTCTGTTTGAAATGGGGGTGTATATTTTCCTGTAGACTGACAACTTCGATCGGAGTTGGAGGTGAGTTTGTAATTACTTAAGAAAAGGCCATCAGAGGCGAGTTAGAATGTGACGAAAAATATGTTATAATTGGTTATAATTAACAACATAAATCTCTTATCTGAAATAAAACAAGTACTAATCACCAAATGGCTTACTTACTCAGTCTAAACAAGACGATAAAAACAGCCCGAGACCACATATTTTAATTCATTAATCGTCCTGTATTTTTACCTATGAAGTAGAAAATAGTTATGAAATCAAATAAGAAAGAAGTTAGCAACAAAAATGTTATGATGTATCCTGTTACAACTGAGAGCGTTTACGCTGATAATTTTACCAGCGGCCGGTGAGAAATGTACTAGCTAAAATATGCTTGTAGCTAAATTCCACCAAAGCTTGTGCGATCTACAAATGGACTTATTCACGAGATAACAGATGCTGATCCAACAGAGTCGTAAGTTTATCTGACTTTGTAACTAAGCTCCACCACTGGGTCTGTAACATTCACATTTGTTTGCATTGAGGTACTCATTTATGCATTAAGGCATTCATAGTTTATTCCGGACTGGAATGTATTTGTTATAAGGATTTTAATTAACACGGAAGTTGTGCTCTAAAATAGGCATAAACCTGTTAATTAAATGTATTAGCTTGAGGCGCGTGGGTGCGTCCGTAACCTGGTGAATCTCCTTTTGCCTTGGCACGCTTCCCATCGTTCAGCTCTGACGCTGACATCACTCTGACGTCAGTGAGTGCAGTTTGTTAGAAGGGCGCCATACATCCTCTTTTAGGCACTATAAACATTTACTGGTAACAACAATAAAGAAACGGAAGGGTTCATTGCTGCGAACAGGAACGCCTACTATTTGAACGCGGAACAGAGCTATACTCTGTTCAAGATGTGTGCGGAGGGAAAGCAAACACAGGCGAGAAACAAGGTCAGGTAAGTGAAATGCGTAATTTACATTCGTGACGGTGCTTTAATATCACGCCATTCTTGCTCAGTCTGATGAGGCTCACGTTTGTAAGAAAGGACGCCAAGTAGAGGCTTGAATCGAGTTCAAAGGTACATCCCCGGGTCCTGACCAACAGGAAGTCAATATCATATCGCTGCCCGATCAGTGTTTGCTGATTTCTGCTGCATAACATTTCCCGAATAGACAATTTTACCATTTATATTGCACAAATTTGATGATAGGATACTCACAACCAATCTAAGACCTGTCCTAACGTCGATGGTTGGCTTCTTCGATGTTCCGCCGTGTAACCTGGTAAAACGTGACTGGCGTCTCAGAGGTTAATGTCTCCATCATCATTGGTGATGAGAAGCAACTCTGAAACGTCGATCAGCTTCTATTAAAATGCACTGAACAACATCCCAGGAGAGTCGTGTGAAAACCTAAAATCTTAACCTAGTTGTATAAGTATTTCTCCGTCTTCAAAAAGGACGTATCCCCAAAAGGATTTCCCAACATATTCCTGTACCCATTCCTTTTCTCCCCCACGCTAACCGCATGCCCGACAATAACAGGTGGTGTGTATAAATAAAACACTGCCCGATTTGATAATTCATGCCTCTGATGGACAAGCAATTTCCTCAGCGTTTTGTTTTCAAACATTACTCATCAACATTCTTTCTTCATATTAAGAGATTGTATCCATGCAAATAAAGCAGGCGTCATAACTGTTACTGTAATAAATAGGTGTCATTACAACAATATTTTACAAAGCTGTTGTTCAAGAATAAATTAATACGAGATACGTAATTAGTCAGTTACTTGAGCATGTTGTGGGTTGTGACGTCGTGTGGACTAGTAGGTAGATATCAATGATTCTGAGAAACAGACTATCCCCATCTTCAGAGCTAATGCATAGAGTATTTTCACCCTAAACTTTGGTATCTACATACCATTCCACATAGTGTAACAGCCCAGAACAAACCATCTTCATTGCCGTCAGAACCTCACATCTCACGCAGAAGTTGCTCCCTTATATTCACTCACTTCGGAAACTCTCTTACCGTTCTGTATATTAAAATGATAATTCTGTGTATATACAGGTGGCGCCAAAATTACCCCGAATAGTTAAAGATATCATAACTCCACGAACAATTAACGAATTCAAACCAAACGTTTTTATTTAACAAAAACAAATGGTTACAAAATATGTTCAAAATGACCACCTTTAAATTTAATACGAGCATCAAGACCTTTTATGAAATTATCGACAATGCTCGCACACTCTTCGACGTTTATTTCATTTCAGGCTTTGTGAAGCGCCCGTTTCAGCTGATACACGGTAGCGTATCTTGAAGAGGACATTTTTCTCCAGGATTGATCAAACTGCGAAGTCCATAGCGTTCACATCAGGCGAGTTAGAGGACCAAACGTCTTTGTCCAAAATCTGCGGAAACAGCTCATTGCAGAGTGTGATTGAAGATTTCGCTGCATGCGCAGGAGTCCACTCCTGTTGGAGGATCCAGTGTTTGTTTCCAAAATGCATGCGTGCCCACGGCTCCAATTCATCTCTTAAGATTCGTTGTTGGTAGACGACGGCGTTGATTTAGACGCCGCAGTGCACGAAAGCCAGCGGCGTCTTCCCAGAGGAGGTAATGCCGGACCAGACCATCACAGAGGCCGGAAAATGGAGGAGATACCTCAAAACACGTTTCGGCGAGTTGCCAGAGCCTACTGGCACCAATTGACGATGGTTTTGACGATTGTGGAGCGGCTGGATAGTGAAAACCTTTTCATCCGTAAAACGAACCGAGCGATAGCGAGCAACCTGCGAAGTTTCTTGGCTCTTTTGAGTCGATTCGTCGCCATTGCATTCGTGAGGTGATGACCACTTCCGATTTCGTAAGAATGGAGTTTCGGCGTCTTCTTTATGATTCTTCGTACCGACTGTTCGCTGATACCGAGGTTCTTTGCCATCTTTCGCATTGACTGTACCGGATTGCAATCTTACCTTCTAGATGGATCTCTTTGTAACTACGGAAGATTTTCGTCCTCGTCCTGCCCTGTCCTCATTGCTCCCAGTCTCCTTGAAACGTTTTATCGCATCGTAGACAGTTGAAAGTGGTATTTTGAACATCTTCTTTTATTGTTTTTGCCTTAAAACCTATTTTGAATAAATTTACAACTGTTATGCGGCCTTGTTTTGCCATATTAAAAGTTTAAATCAAATTAAAATATTATGTTTGGTATTAGTGAGTGCAAAATAGTACAGAAAATCAAAGGAAAACATTTTTTACGACAGTAAACATAAGAAAGGCGCTAATTTGAAATTACGGGTATTTTTGGCGCACTCTGTGTGTATATATATATATCAGCTTCGCCGATCGTTTGTTATGTTTGCGAAACACAATACTTAATTTGGGGAAGGATATACATCGATTCATAGTTTTTTATGAAACACCAAAAAAATATCATTATTTCACTGGAGTTTGTCGCCTTCTACACGTAGAGGCACTGCGATGACTGATCCCCATGTAAGGAAACGTAACACATACGTAATGAATTAATCATTCGAATATTAATTTTGAATCGGTAAATGTCACAGAGTCTAATCTGTGATTAAGAAGATAAATTTGCTTTATATTTATGCTTGATGTAAATTATAATTATAACAGTAACCCGTTTACAGTTTTCAGTTAAATTATCAGCGTTAAATGTAACATAAAATACGTCGTTTACATTTTCTGGCCAATAATGAAATGTTTAGCTTAACATTACATCAAAAAATAAGTTGTCATGAACACTTAAGCAGTAGGAAGAAACTTTAACAAAAACCTTTCGTACTGGACACCTGCGAATATGTTCATGTCAGATGCACCGCACAGCATCTTTTATTGTTGAATGTCCCTGTGCCCGGGGTAGACTTTGCTACACTTGCGAACATTCGTTTGTACTGCCATCATATTTCAGTAGCAATGACACACAGCCGCTGAATTTCTCGGCCCATTAATTACCATCCTCGCCAAGTTTCGTTCCAGCTTTCTGTTCTTTGCTGCCTGGAGTTGGATCGCAAAATGGAACTTCTTTCATTCTCTACTTAAAACCCACTCTAATATGAAATAAGTTTTTGTGAAGAACATACTTTCTCTAAAAATCCTTTCACATATGTATAGAGACGAACTTTAACAATAAATTCATAATGTTATAAATCAAAAATCTTATTTTCTGCATAATTGATTCCACTGCCTGTCGGATATCAGAAATAACCCCAAACATCAGCGTACTTCTAAATGTTAACATACACGAATTCCACAAAAATCTGTACGTGTGTTAATGGTCTCGCCCCATGTACAGTTGAAGTGATTACTTATTTTGGTCTATCGCGCTATGAAACGAAGAAAGGATATCGATTTCATGCGAAATACATGCTGTTATTTCGTGCTGTACAAAAAACGTGGGCTGTCAATTTTATATTTTGTTCAAACATTTATCATCATAAAAGTTTGCTGCCCTATATTATATGGTCCTATTGTTTTTACTATCATAGAAATCTGCTCTCCCGCCATGCTAATGAATCTATGATGGTTAATACAATTTACGGACTTGGGGTTTGTCTGCAATATGGAACACGCGCACATCGACAGTAATATTTTTTTAGGATATGTTACTCTCTGGAAAGTTATTGTTCTTTCTCGTTCATTTTCTTCGCCTCAGATCCTGCACAGTTCAGTGCCTAGAACGTATTCGTGCTCTGAATTCCATATAGTTTATGCGGTAGCGGCGAATTGTCGCTTTATTCCAAGGGAAAGATCCCTCTATATCTACTGGGTAGAAATCTCGATGGGCCCCAGAATCAGTCCGAACGCGGTGGCGCTCTGTGGCCCCTAAATGGAAATGATGAGGTAAAGTTGTTTACTGTTAGAAATGTGGAAGTCATTAATCGAAGATCTGTGATGGAGGACAAGTGCTGTAGCACCACTGTTGATTGTTTTATTACGTACTCGTCTACGCTATTACATGACGCGGCAACACGTAATGAAAATGATGCAGAATCTCCTGTTAAATCCACATACAAACAAGGAATTTATTTATTTTGCATATAAAGCGAATACTCATTCTCTGTTTGTTTGGCATGTTTTTAATTTATAGCACGTGTCTTATTTGCTGTTTGTGCGATTTGTTTGTTTGATACCTGTTACATCATGTCGGAATCCGGAACAAACGTGACACAGGAATGGATTCCCAGTCTCACAGATGTAATGAACCATAGCAGACTCAATGAAGCTGGCATTATTTTGGTCACATGAACTACTGACAGAACTCTGCAACATTCGGCATTGCAGTGTACTAGCTAAACGATCGTGAGACATGGACATGCCGCGACTCAGACAAAATAAGAATAGACGAGGTATAAATAGCGGATGTAATATCAAACACCCAAAACAGATACCGAAATATGGAGGCTACTGGATGTTAGTAATTTACGATAACCTGCTTGCAGAATTTACATTAAATGAAAGGCCGTCATCACATGTAGATATACGAATATGTTATCTCAGAACTACACTGCATGTTTACATGCCTATGTCCATCATCAAGTGCAAATATACATACAGAGAAACCACTACCGAATTCGTACACGATCGCATGTGATGTATATTGTTATAAAAATATGTGGAGTCCGTTAATATTCTATATCAGATAAAGTAATTTTAAAATTCTGAGATACAAAGTGCTAACTACTGACTATTTCCAATTAGATTCTGGTACTACTTCAATATCTAAATAGTTTAATATTTTACATATCTTTGACAACGTTAGCAAGCTTCGGTCATTTATATATTTATTTATAATGGGAATTATCACAAGCTGTAAGAACGATTAAAAGTGATTAAGGCGAATAAGGTCGTCATACAAACACGCATTATTAATTCAAAAGTGTTCTTCCTCTGTGCATATATCCACCTGATGATGAACAGAATGATCGAAAGATGTAGCATAGTTTTCAGGTATTACATTCTTATCTGCGTGCTGTGTTGACGGTTTTTCAGTTCATTATTAAAAATGAACGGAGATATTGAACGTGCGGAGAAAGGAAGCCAAAGATAATATACACTCATAAAGATACAGGGCAAAAGACTAAGGATTCCGGTAACACAATTTCGAGAACGTTACAGGCGTTGTTACATTTTATTTACTCATCGGATAAATTGAGAACCCTTACGTAAATTCAAGCTTCCTTACTTAAATCTTCTGTTAAGACTGACGTTTTATTTTAGGGCCTGACTTCATCTCAGTCATGATAATGGAAAGATTCAAATAGAGTTTACGGAACTTGATAACGTCAAAAAATGATGTTCTGATGAGGTATATATTTGGAGAAATGCCTGTTATGCAGTTATCTGTAACTCTGATTAGTTTTGTCGACATATATTACGGAATTAATGTGGAATAAACAATATATCTAACTGGTATCCCATAAGTTACGTGATGCTATTAAACTCCAAGGAAAGCAGTGTCGCTCAGTAATAAAATCACGGCCATTAGTTTGACCCCTTTAAGTAGGAAAACAGTGTAATGAAGAAATATCGCTGTTTCAAAGTGTCAGTGCCGCCAGCTTGTAGCGAGGACCGACTGCAAGATGTCTGCTGCATGTAAAATATGGAGTGAAGTGAAAGGTCGCTGTATCTTGTTAAAGTTTCACGCAATGGAACGGTAATATTGCTAAACAGGTATTGAGTTGAAGCTCTTTAAAGGACAAGCTTCGTCTTTATAGCATTCAATGATTCGGTCCGGTCCCTGTCTGCAAAATAATATACCACACCACTGATCCAGATTGCAGGCTTTTGGTTCTGCTTATGATGACTTCAAGTGAGATTCGTGATGGACAAAGTGGCACTCGAGTAGACGTTTTCTCCAAGTTATTTGGTTTTCCCCTCCCATTCATCATACCACCACTGCTCCATACGTGCCTATCACCGCCCCACGAGGTGTGCGATAGCCTCGATCACGCAACACATTAGCATACCCTCAGCACATAGTTACGGCTTCATATTCTGATCGGACTCTTGGCTTGAGTCAGTAACTCCGTTAATTCTGATTAGAAAACAATTTGCTGTTTATTATATTAACAAAATAAAACCTATTAAAGGGTCTATGTGGGCAATGTACTGAGTTACTGAACATGTGTGGTATACACCGTTACTACCAGGAGCAGAGCGTTTATGTTAATCGTGTTAACCTGGCTAACAAATTATGACCTCTGAAACGTTGGTTAACATCGACCAGACTACACAGCGCAATAACCCAGAAGACAGAAATCTTCAAATTGGAAAACGCTCACTCGCGATATTAATTGCGTAACTTCGTCCTGCCTCGGGATCAATTTTCATTATGTTACTCTCCGCCAGTGTTTACTATTATCCAATGAACGAATAAGTTCATACAATTTTCCTGTGCTTAAACATCCTTTCGTTTTATACATGGAACGTTTAAAAATTCACATCAGAGAAGCTACGTCTACAATCAATCCAACATCTAGCACTGCATATGAGGTCTGTGAAAGCACGGCTAGGAACATTTTGCTTTAGAAAGATGGCAATAAGCCAGCAACAACCTGAAATGTGTACAGCCTGTTCGGAAGTACTGTTTATTTATGGTTTATTTAACAAACCTTTAAATAACTAAGATTATACATATAGTCTCAGTGTTCCAAATAAAAAGACTATTAATGCAGACCGTAACTGCTAAATATATTACCTGCAATTGTAAAAGTAGATGTATATTACTACGCTATATTTATAAGAAAAGTAAATCACGTATTTGCTTCTTAATAATTCAGATACATTCTTCCTATTCTAGATAAGCCAGTTTCTTAACGTGCAAGGAATTTATAGTGTTTAAATGTTACTTTTAATTTACTTACCCAATATGCTTGAGATTTTTAATATTCTAGGATATATATCAGACTTGATATGCCGAAAAAGCCAGTGGTTATACACGAGAGCGCTGATGTCTGTGAACAGCTATTAAATAGAATACTGAAGTCGCTATAGTAGCCGTCACCAAATTAATTCAGCGCTGCACGTTCTGGGCTGTTTTCACTCACATGGGCTTCGCTGTTTATGCGGTAACGTTGTATGATTTTGCTATGACCATGAATCATGCAATTTGGTGACGGCTACTATAGTTCGTTTCTCCCACATAACTATTCACCTTGCATGGGATATCAGTCTCCACCTAAGCCGTTAACGTTATGTGGACTCAATATAATCTTCTCGGGAAATCAACCGCGTCAACTGGTTACCGTAGTAAATCAACGTTTCGGGAACCAACTCTGTCCCCATCATCAGGGTTCTGATGTGACTGGATACCTCGGAAATCGCCTGTGTACAGGTATCCAGTCACATCAGAACCCTGATGATGGGGATAGAGTTGGTTCCCGAAACGTCGGTCTACTACGGTAACCAGTTGACGCGGCTGATTACCCGAGAAGATTTTATTGATTGTACTCGCTGCGAAAGTCTAAAATCCTATGTTATGTGGACTGTTTCCACAAATATGTTACCGTATTATGAGAAATGATTTAGAATAACATTTTACTTAAAGAATATACAGCTACAAGAAATTTCTCTTATCTCAAGAGGATTTTATTGATTAATGCAGCGTAGTTTTAGCGTATCTGCTTCCAGATTGTTAGTGACAGCTAACATGAGCGTAGATTTATTTCCTGACCAATCTCTCCCATTAAAACTTATTTCTCTTTGGTTGTAAACCACGCGTATTATCATTATATTCCCTTCTGAATCGCGTTTTAATTAATTTTCTAAATGGAATAGTTGTAATGCGTTATATGATCCTGTCTTTTTATTTGTGCCAGCAAATTAATTCTGTACACCGTGCCAGAGGGTCCCTTGTCTGATCCTGCGATCTGCACTTTTACTGTTCGTCGCATTTCCCTAAAAATGTTATTTAACGGCGTTTGCCAACTACTGGATTAACATAACACCAAAAATAATTTACGAAACCCAGTCAAAGAGCGAATATTCCTAATTCACTGTTATGCAGATGGTTATATCTGCAGCTTTCAGACGTGTACCGGCTCGGTACGGTGGCTATGTTACGCACTGGTCAACCGATGTTCGATTCGTGGTAGTGAAAAAATTGTTCCCTTCGTCAGAATCCAGCGGCTGGGGACCACCGGAGGTCCCTCTACTTCCATTAAAGCCGCCAGAGCATAAAGCTGACCTATCACCTCAATAAACCGCCGATGTTGGTAATTTGTTACGTTTTACTAACCACTTGATTGTAACCGACACGTGGGAAATAATATGCAGAAATATGGGATGACGTTTAGTCTCATGATAATACAAAGTTGCATTAACATCAGATATCTTCTGGGATGTTGCACCGTGTAATGTAATGTAGTCTGGTAAATATTGGCCGACGTTTAAGAGGCGCTTACTTCTTTCATCATCAGTGTGATGAGTGATGATGATGGTGATGGAAGTTAGCTCCTGAAACGTCGGTAATCATGCTACAATAAAGCCATCTTAAAACAGATGTTGCTGAAAAAAGGGCTGACAGACTCTTTACTGTTTACATCTGGTGACATAGAGTGACTGAATCAAAGAATGCACAATAAAACCTTGCTGTATGAAGGGTTTTCCGGGGATTGTGATGGCCAGAATAACGTGCACTCACCCTTGGCTGCACAACGCAGTGTCCCAAGTTTTAATTAAAAGACCAGCCACTGTGAAACGTTTGTGCTGCAGTTGTGGAAAGTAAATTAGAAATAAATAGAGTTCGTTAGGTAAAGTGACAGGATGGCAGAAACATCACTGGGGACTCACCACCGGTCGAAATAACAGTACACGGTACCTCGCAATCTAATTACACAAAGCCAAGTCCTTGACAAGGTAATATCCGCTCAGCTGATCAAGACTTCTAAGTCGATTCTACACCTCCAAATTCCGTTTCCTTAAAGTCTGTGTTAATTCCATTATCCCACTAAGCGCATGTATCCCAAGTGAAGTGGTTCTTCCGTTTAGCTTTTTCAAACAAAATTTTGTAAGCATTTATCGTTCTTCGCATTCACACCAAATTCCATAAATTTGACGGCCCTAGTAAGACTGCAAGTGCGGTGTTTCCTCCCGCTACGGTGCAGATATTCTTCTGAGCACCCCTTCCCTAAAATCCCTGGATTTTTGTTCTTGATTTCAAGTTAAGACCAAGCTTCAGAACCACACAAAGTGGCAGGTAAATTCCTAGGTCTCTACCTTTCAGATTTTCAGGATTAAACCACAATTACAATTTTAATAATGTGTTAGAATACAGCCTACATAGAACATTTCAGAATTTTAACCAGGAAATTATAAAATTATCGCAAGTTCCAATTTAAGGTGTTTCAGCTAGGCACTAGAGAAGCTAGACTGTTAGCCTCAAAAAGTTTGCTGAGAACATACAATTTAACATTTAGTTACTAAATTTTAAATTATACAATTCTTTTCTAAACAAAAGTGTCCGTTTATTCTTTGTCGATAGTTATCCTGTATTTAAGCATCATTTACGATTATAGAAGCCAACTAATGAATACATGAACGGGTGACATTTAATTTAAAAATCCTTCAATTTCATTATTAGTACCAAATAATAACAGGTTCTTAAACACCTATGCCGGATAAGTTCACGATAATGATAAAAATACTTTTCTTCAAACTTTAGTCCTCAGAATTCCCTCGAATTTTGAAACCCACTATACTTATTCCGCCCCCGTCGTCCTCAAGTACTCCTACATAACCTTGTGCAATTTCCAGCAGCCAGACATAAACACATAAAGCAAATATTTAAGGCTTTATAAACACCATTATATTTATACAACATTAATACAGCGTTTTAATGTTTCATGTGATATATCAGTTGCAGTCCTTTTATTTATTCAGCTGTCGTTTTAACATTGTGGTTTATTCAGAGCAAAGTGACCGTTGCCTTTCAACACTTTTCTTTCAGCCCGAGATGCTGATCGCGTACCGCCTAAAAATCTGGAGAGCTCGGAGCAGGAAGGTAATTAACATATTTTAGTGTTATTAAGTAGGTATACATATGTTTCCAACACCAGTAAAATTTTATAAAGAATATTTGGTACATTAAAAAACGATGGCCTGACCAAGAACTAAATAAACATTATTTTGACATTTGAAAATTAAATACCAAACAGCTCTTATTATAGATACTATCTCCCCCTCATGTACGGAATAAGACGGTACCACTGATGTATCTACAGTGGGATACTGTTATATTCATGTACGTGAAAGACAGATAAATTCGCATCTCCGTTTGTAGTCCGTGCAACTTTGCGAAACCACGAGTTACATTGGAAACATGATTCCATCCTCAGTTGAGGGATATTTGAACACTACGCTGTGTTCTGGACAAAGCGCGCTG
>NW_019060627.1:467904-482627 GCF_000696155.1 Zootermopsis nevadensis | reverse complement strand
TGTGCTCAAAAATGTCATACCTTACTGCGTTAATAATTCAGGACAGTACCTTGCGGCCGGGTGTAATGTGTGGCTGGAGGACCCAGTTGCTGCTGTTGGCTGCTGATGGAGCTGCAACCACTTGTTTGATGATGCAGATCACGTGACGGATACTCTTCCTCCCCTTCCCCCCTGCCTGTAATCCCAATCTCCATGTCTGTCATTTTCCTTCGTCTCTGTCTTCTACCACCCCCCAACCACCCCCCCTACTTTGACACTTTGTTTTCTTTCACTTGTTGTTCGAGTCCACTTGAAAATGCTCTTAGATCCGAGTTGAAATTAGATTTTGGTTTCTTCACCACTGTTTCCTCTTGCCCCCACTTAGATTCTTCTGTCCCACTTCAATCCTTTATTTGTCTACGTAACTCTTTTATCTTCTTCAAAGTTTGTTCATCTTACAGAAAAAACTGTAACCTACGCGCAGCAGACCTTCCAGCCACACTCAATAACCTGGACAAATCGACAACTGTCATATAGGGAGACTGCTTTATGGTGTGGACAGACTGGAAGATTGTGTCATGACCCGTCCCGACAACAGGCAGTTTGCCCACTAGTGTCGTGGTGAACTCCGGACTACCATGCAGCTGGCTACATGCGCAGCATTCCTCAGTCTCCCCCCACAACCCGCGATATTTTCGCGACTCCTTCGTGCAGTACCAATGCCATCTATTGGACGAACAATGAAATTCAAGAACACGGCGGTGAACTGGGCGTAATCGTACTTCGCGATTTATAAAAATATGTAATGTGATATATGACGCAGGAATTCGAGTAATTTCATCGTGACATTAAATTCGGAGAATGCTTAGTGCCAAGCAGTTCAGAATCTTTTGTCTTCCCGCCTGCTATCTAAAAACAAAAGATTAAAATGTACGAAACTATAGTTCTATCAGATTTTTTTGTACTAGCGTCAAATCGTATGTAAATCTTTGGACGTATTTAGCATAAACATTGTCTCCCTTGAGGGCACGTTCTCAATGAGGGAAATGATCTAGATAGGTTGTCTTGATAGATGATCTAGCTTGGTTATCTGTTTTTTGTATTTCTTTAACGTTTTATATTTATATTAGTGTTCCCTAGGTGGATTATTTATTTTTATTTTTATTTCTTCGTTTATTTTGCTTTGTGTTAATATTGTTTCTATTTTGGGTTTGCCTGTACTTGGCAGTTATATTTAATACTGTACATGTATAAGTTTAGTTAATCTGTTTGTGTAATATTTTTCATTATTATTCATTATTATTGTATGTATTATCAGTGTTTGCCTGTTATTGGCTTCTTGCTGTTGGCAAACACTTAAATAAATTAATTGAATTGAATAATGCTTGATAACAGGGTGCTTAGGAGAATATTTAAAACTAAGAGGGAAAACGTGCTTGGGTGGTGAAGAAACGTGTATTTCGAATAGGAGATAAGAGAAATACGTACAACATTTTTGTTCGGAAGCCTGAAGGAAATAGACTACTCGAAATAACCAGGTGCAGTTGTAAGGATATTATTAAAATGGTCCTCAGACAAGTAAGGTTTGGTGGTGTGAATTGAGGGGAGAGATCGCTGGTGGGCTGTTGTAATTACGGTGATGAACCTCTGAGTTCCATGAAATGCAGGGAATTTATTGACGAGCTGAGCGTACTATTAGTTTAGAATCTGCTGCTAGGTCTTGGTTTGTTACGTAGGGACATCCGGCAAACTATTTCGCGAATGAAGGGTAACATGACCCCAATGTCCAACCTCCAAGTTTTGAAAGCGTACAGGTCTTATGAAGACAAAGGTCTTAACCTTGGAATTACGATTCAGTTGTCTACCACCATCAGTATCTGTGACACGGAATATTATATCTCTTTGGCAGGACGCGTGTTTACCTTATAACGTTTAGGGAATGGTGATAAATCCCTGCCTATTCTGCGAGTCGGTTTGTAGTCACTTACCTGACTGGCCTATAGTCACCACAAGTCAGAAGTTTAAAACACCGTAACACTAAGCCTGAAGCGAACGTTTAGCAAAACAAGCAAAAAGAATTTCAAGAATGAAGTGGTCTTGTGGGTAGTTGCCCCTTGGAGCCTAACAGACGTTTGCCGACGTTTCAGCAGTGCTTGCTGGCTCCATCATCAGGACGATGATCAACGTCGAGTACCTCAGAAACGTCGTAAAACGTGTACCGAACTACTGCAGCTCAGAAGACAGTCATCTTCAACGTAAGAAATTACCAGAATTGTGAGACAATTTACCGTACGGTTAGGATCTTTATTTTAATATAATATTGAACTTTCTTCAATAAAATCCGTATTTTATCTGTTTCCATACCATTAACGAGATTTCTCGATCATAGACACTTGTCACTTCTGCTCTGAATGACATCTTTAGTAAGGTCAGAAATAAGTAATTCTCTGTTTTGTGTGTTCAATCAAATTAGTTGTTGTGTTTTATCAAAGGAAACTGCAAAAGAATGGACATTTCAAAAATAAAAGAAAGCACTTGAAGTATTCGGGCTGCTCATTCTCCTTACAACTGTCTCCACAGAAGCTCTGAGAAGAAATTCACTTGCCTCCGACAGCACAGAAAGTAATTCCCTATTAACATTCTCAACTCTAAAGCTAATTTTTTCTCAAAGCAATTTCTTTCTTGCCATTAAATTGCTACTAGAAAAGGCATTTTATGTTCCTCGGCTGCCTAGACAGACGCGCCGAACACATCTGCAATTTGCCGTTTGCAAAGACTTCATTTTGTAACAGACAAAGAATAAAATAAAATAGAAAGTAACCGGCAAAAAGAAACAAACTAAGGTATAAAACGCAAAAAAAGTTCTTGTGCAAACAAGAAGGTTGAGAATATCTTTAAAAGTTCTGCTTTCCTTCAGTGTCCTTAGGCTTATGTATATAGACCTTTAGACCCTAATTATGCTAGGTCGAATTGTAAATTAATAAATATATAACTGCTAATCCTTTTCTGCAGAACTAGCACCATCCCATGTTCCGACTATATTAGAATTGTGACACGTAACCACAAAATTCTTCACTGTTAATTTTAACCTAACTTAAAATGAAAGATTGTTTTCAGGTAGAGGGTCTGCTATAGACCAATCTCTGTCCCAAGCAGTCCTGCCAAATATAAAGTATTTATTATTTCACAACTAATTCCGAATTGAGGCTGGCCAGAGGATCTAATTCGTGCGAACTAAGAATGAAATGCGAATGTTTCACACAAAATCTTTGAGATCTGTTTATGCCTCCGTACTTAGCTGTATAGGAATTTGGTACTTATTATGGATTAGAAGACTAGAATCGATTCCCGTGTGGGGTATTATTATTTTTCTCTTCGCCACCATTAGGTTCAAAGCCCACCATAACACAAAATTCTGTGTTCATTGTGTTCAACTAATTCTCAGAATAAACAGAGGTTTCTCCTGAAACAGTATAACCAATTTATCTTTGTAATAGAGAAATATTGATATTTGAAGATATCCGTCTTCTGGGTTGTTGCGCTGTGTAGTCTGGTTGATGTTAGCCAACGTTTCAGAGGTCATACTGCCTCCGTCATCAGGGCGATGACGCCCTGATGACGGAGGCAGTATGACCTCTGAAACGTTGGCTAACATCAACCAGACTACACAGCGCAACAACCCAGAAGACGGATATCTTCATACTCACCGCTGTGAAAACCTCAAGTCTTACATATTGATATTTCTTTGAGGTACCAACTAAATTCTTAAATATTATTTAGACGAACGTCGGCTTCATGGGATTAAGGGAACGGCTAGACAGAATTCGTCAAGAACTCGTAAACATATGCCTTGTAAAACATGGGACGAGACTAAGTTCAGATGAGACGTTTTTCACCTATGATCAAAATCATGAAAGTTGAGCCACACTTCTTGAGCCCTTTGTCAGAATCTGTGGACTTATTAAAGGTTATAAGCATTTTATACTGTACCTTAATTTATGACCATTCTGCATGAGGCCGTAAATTAAATGTAATAAAGCATTTCAACATTTAACTTCACTTAAAATTGCACGAGTAGCTTTAGTGATGAACGACGTGGTTATGCTTCCAGTGGTTTTAATAAAGTGGCGAAGCGTACATAAATTGTGGATTTCAATCCAATCCTTACGCAACGTGACATTTTACTGCTTGCAGCTGCTTCGAGACATGAAACAGCAGGTACAGTACCGTATTGTTTGCGAACTGCTTTTAGTATCATGTCTTTTTTCTGCGTAATTTTACAACGAAAGACGTAATGAGACGGAGACAAATATTTACTAATCGCAACATGGTGGCAGATTATTTCATTCACACAGGCTTATATGTAGTCGTCATCTGGAAGATGTATAGACAAGGCAGTGTTGTGAAGATGGTTGTCTTCTGGGTTGTTTCACAGTTAGTCTGAGTGTTTACCCCCATGATGGAGGCAGCAGGCACATCTGAAAATTCGTTATATTTATGCCAAACTACACCTCGTAGTAACCGAGAAGACGCATCTTCGTGTGGAATATCAGAAGAAAATGTTTTTGGTGTAGTATTTTTGAAGCTTGGGTTGCCCGAGTCGCTTAGAATTTTCAGATAGCAGGTTGGACATATAGTTACCACTCTTTAAATGGTTATTGTCGGATGTAATTTAATACTGAATAAATCTTTCAAATGTGGTAGATCAGAACATAAATTTTAACATGCAACAAAGCACTTACTTCCACGTTATTTTTATTTAGATTTTTCTGTAGTGCACTTTTAATGCAGTGTGTATTTTCCGTAACATACTGTATGTAGTGCAGAATTCCATGATTTCGCAGGCCCAGTGCGTTAGACGCAGGGCGTTCTATAGTTAATATAAAGTTCTAAGAATACCAGGAACACCAAAATGTCTAAAATTATAATCTGTCGACAAATATTAGTAAAATTCTGCAGTGACAGATTTTATCTCTTCTGCCCTTCTCGAGCTGTTCCATACAGTTAGACGGACATTCAGATTATCAGACTAATAAAGACCTGAAGCTAATTTTTTTGCATTTTTGCAACGTTTAGTTCCGAATGCTACTACGATCAGCTGTAGCAACGTACATCATCAGCGTGTGTGTGCAGTTGGACAACCATACCATCATATTTTATGCTCTAAGCCAGTGGTATTCAACCTTTTTTGTTCGCGTACCCCTAGATATAAATTATCTTCAACTTTGTATCCCCAAATTTGTTGGTGTATAATTCAAGTTATACATAGTATATAATCTACATCTAAAATAAATTACATAAATTACATTACTGAATATTCAGTATGTATTATAAAATAACACATAAATTACATTACTGAATATTCAGTGTGTATTATAAAATAACACATTTTTTTTTAAATTTCACGTACCCCTTAAGATGTCTTTGCGTACCGCTGGGGGTACGCGTACCCCAGATTGAATACAACTGCTCTAAGCCAGTCTTGATCCACACGGCAAACAAACAATTGCGTGGCTGCTAAATTTGGCGTATGGTAAGAATGGGAATGGTTAATTTGATAAACATAACAGATAAATCTTGAGAGTTTAGTCTTTTTTTTTACCTCGGTTCTAGCAAATATTCTCTTTGCCTTCCCTAGTGCCTTGTACTTCAGACATCTTCTGTACTCTCTTAATCTTCTGGAACCAGTCGATGTGCCATGAAGATCGAGCGTGGACAGTAACTGTGGATTCTGTCCGTCTTAGGTGTACGAATGCAATGTATTTAGCCTGCTTCCCGCAGACACAAATAACGTCTCCACGTGACTGCATATACCTTTAGGAGAACAATATCTGTGGTAGTGTGTATCTGTGTAAAAAGGCACATTTAGATTTGCAGGCAAAGCTATATACGTTATTAATTTACTATTTGTTTTATGACTTAGCATGTTGCTCTTGGCTTGATGCTTTAATTATATATTTATTTATTCTTCCATTCTCATTTCGTGGTTTATTGTGTTATGCTTCCTATGATATGAGCAGAAGGACGCGGGTGGTGTGTGAATGTTGACGTTCTTAGCCCGGCTAATACTTTGTAAAACTGAAAATAAAAAGTTTTATTTTCGTGGTTTAATATTGCATACGCTGAAATACAGAAGAACTATTGTTACCCACGCTTTGTTGGCTACTTAATTGGGGCTAACTTCTCCCCCCCCCCATGAAAATAAAACACTTACAAAAAAAAAATAAGCCTTATATTAAACTTCTGAGGAATTTTAAGCACGCAGCTTTTCCAAAAGAAGTTTGTTTTGCCAGGCAATGCATGTAGAACTTCTGGCTCTCTTCATATCATTGGAAATGTTCAGATCTCTGTAGGCAGAGAAAATATGGGAAATCAATGGCTCACTAACTCATCCACTCACTTCCAGTGCACTCACCACCGCTCTTAGAAATGGCATTTTTTGAACAAATATGAACACGAAGTTCTGAAGTGATGCCTAATTTCATGAAGCTAACCGCATTCACGGTCTAAAGTAGACAATACAGACGACGGTTTGGCTCCTGGTGCGTCTTTTGAAACAGCATTTCTGCACAACTTTCTTGTCCTTAAAAGCTCTCAGTCGTTCCTGTAGTTGCATGTTGCTGCAATAATTCCTAAAATCACATTGTCAGGCTCTTTCTCGCCTTTCTTTTTCTTTCCATATGTTTCTCTTTTCGTGCTCCTCAACTGCTTTTTTGTTCTCGTTCCATCTCTCCACTTTTCTTCTTGCCTGGTGCTATTAATTCCCATGTGACCGCTGCGCTTTTAACATCCTCATTTCTACGCCGCCCAGTGAATGAGTCGTTTTCGCCCTGTTCGTCCACTCATTCGGCTTTTGTTCTATTTTTCCACGCTCTATGGAATGACCTCTTTTACAAGCGAGAAGTAGCAGGCTGAACCATGTAAGCCGCTCTATATAGAGCGAGGGTAACCCTGATACAGTTACCGTACTGCGCATGTCTGCGAGTTCCTTTGCATTTAACTACAGAACGGACCCTCGACGTCGGCAATCTCCAAGCCTTCAGATAAAATTTCAATCTGTATGAAGGTCATGTCACCGAAGGTCAGCACATACTCTTAAGGTCATCGACATTATAGCAAACAAGTCTAGAAACGTTACACATGGTATCTTTATAAAGAGATTGTGGCCTTGCCATAAGTGAAAGAATGGTTTATGTTAATTTTCGCTATGATAAGAAAAGTGGTCAGATACCGTATTTATTTTCAAAAGCTGAGATGATTTCTTTCTCGATTCCTTAGAAGTGAAGAGATAAAATCTTCACTAAGCCACCACTGGCACTTGCTTATCCGATGCTACTTCATAATTCAGCGTCTTCATCAGCCTGGCAACAAAAGTATGCGATATTGAATTACTGAAGCCTCGACGATGTTGATCTTGTGTATTGTAACGCCGTCTGGATTTGCGGGTAGGTTTTAACACTTCACCCTGAAGATGCAAACAGTATTTTTTCCCGAAACGTTTGTATCTACCAACAAGCCCACACGGCATTACAAGAGTAAGTTCGAAACTGAAAACTTCACAGCCATGAGAACCCTGGAACCTTGTTTACTGAATTATAAAAGCTTTCTGCAGAGAAGTGACTAGGCAGTAAGAAATAATGACGCAGGCGACGTAACACGTGACAAGCTTCAACGTCGCCATGTTGATAAATAATATTTCTGCAGGTGCGGGCTACTGTGACATCTGGTTTTATGATCATAATTCGGATTTTAAATAAATTAGTTCGTGTGATGTGAGATTTCAGGTTCTGATGCGGTGAGTGTGAAGATGTGTTCTGGGATACTGTGCCGTGTAGTTTGGTACATGTTTACCGACGTTTCAGGGATTCTTATTCCCTCCATCATCAGGGCGATTGGTCAGTTTCTACCAGACTTTACAATGCAACATTCCAGGAGACAGCCATCTTCCTGGTGTGTGTCGGCTATTGAAAGGAGGCGGGAAGGCAGAAGAAAGCTGCTGGGTAATAGGTTCTGAAGAAGGAAGTTCGTTTCATCGACACGAAAAAGAATCAAGAAAGAAAGGAGCAGAACGGGAAGACTGAGGGATTGGGAATTAAGGAGGATTAACACTGAAGAAAGACGGAAAATAAGATAGAAGAGAAGAAAAATGAAGGAATATATATTTTAGTTGCCTTAATTTTTTCTATCAAGTTTCTCTCTTCCATATTCGAATAAGAGAAGTAAGGAAATAAGATAATTACGGGCATAAAGGACTGCAGAATGCATACTTTTAATGCATCGAACACTGAAATAAAATCCTGAACATAAAACAAATTGCACTTTACTTTTACTGGTATACGAATTTTTTCTTTTGCAAAAGTCTCGTTTATTATGATAATTCTATTTATGCAAGTCTGGTATGATAGGCTAAGTTTGTATTTCTAAAGTCTCCTTTTGACACTATACAACATGCAATCAAGACATCACAACTCAAAAGAACGGGACTAGAATTAATAATTACATGAGACTTCCCGTAGTTTCAACGGAACGGCAGACAACGTGTCGAAAAATCCAATAAGTTAAAACTCTCTTTAAAATGTCTTTAAAATTAACTGACGCTGCAAGTCACGAGGGCATCTAACATTTTTTCCTCTAACGCTAAGCAACTGGAAATATTATCTTCTAATGGGACGAGGTGATGGTTCTGTACTATGAAGACTTGCCAGAAAGCGGTCGTTTTCTGTTACATTTACAATCCTAGCATTCGTCTATAAAAGTAAAGTAAAGTTTGTCCCACTATACGCCATGTAGGCGCTTGGGGTGAGAGGAGGTATAGCTCCTCTCTTCCTTGACCTCGGCACTAGATGGGGGTGAGTGGTCAGCATCACGCCCCGGTCGGCTTTACCCCCTGGAAAGGACCCCGGTACCCATTGTAGAGGAGGCTGGGTGGGCCCCAGGGGCTAGAGGAAAAATCCTCTGCCCCCGTCGGGGATCGAACCCCGGCCGTCCAGCCCGTAGCTAGTCACTATACTGACTGAGCTATCCCGGCTCATAGCATTTGTCTATAGAGACTGAAGAAACATACAAAACTACATTCTGTATGTATGTATGTATGTTTCCCCGGTCAAAAAATCCGATGGGAACTTTGTACTGCGCTTCCAGACGGTCAGGGTTGCCGGTTGGCTTTGTCGTACTAAACCCGACATAATCCGTGCTTATTTGAAGCAATTACATGCACTGGTATTTTGTTAATCATATGAAAGCATTCCATAATATACAGCGACATATAATTGTTTTATTTGTGTCATACACTGATCGGTTTCATCTGTAAAACAAACACAAAGCAACTGCGTATTTGCTTTAAAATGCACCGCGGTGCTACGACTGTCGACGATGTTAGCACAGACTCTGCAGTAGAACCTCACCGAACACAGTCGGCCACTAAAATACCTGTGTGCTACCAAACAACCACAACACAAAAGTATTTTAAGTATAATTTTACTTGCTGCTGTGTGCTCGTGTGGAAATTGGTATTTTAATTCTGAAGTAACTAGTGTTTGAGACCTAAATGCAGAGGAAGACGTATTGACCATAGAGAGGTGAGAGTGGAGTGAGAAAATTACATATTGAGGGCCTTCAGAATAGCTAATCTTTATTTAATATTCTGTAACTAAATTAACTAGACTGTTATGGAAGAAATTTAACAGGACTAGTTAGCATAGTTTGAGAAGGTTACACAAAACATTGTACCGAAAACTTTAGAACACTTTGGAGAGGAAGGTATGGATTGGCCATTGGTTCAAAACATATATTAGAGAAATATGGAGTGAAGAAGAGGATTGGATTAAGTGGCTCAAGATAGTGTTCAGTGGTGGAAGGAGAATTTTGTAAACGCGGCAGACTTAATTAATTGTTAAGCGCTGTAGTTGCAAGGTATTTCTGGATCATTGAATTCCCTGTATTTAGCTCAAGCAGTTGAAGGTTTAGCATGTGTTCAGGAAATTCATGTTTCGAATCTTCACCGCGAATGTGACGTTTCGGAGGGACATACTGCCTCAATCTTTGGGGCTGAATTAAGGCTGTTTTAAAGTGGATAGTTTGCAAAAGATTGGGAACAAGAGTAGGGCAGGGGGAATTGCCCAATCAGATTCAGGAAGGAGATTTTATGAGTGATCGGGAAGATCCCGTAAAGGGATTCAGAAGAGAACGCTGTTTTGAGAGAGGGGAAAAAGGAAAACTGGTTCCCCCGAAACAATAGTATCTACCAACAAGCCCCTACGGCGGTACAACCCAAAATACCAACATCGAAGTTTTCGAAGCCGTAAGAAACTGAAATACGCAATGAAATTGACCTCGAAAGTTTTTCTCGTTGCGTGGTTTTCATGTTCTTGCTGAAATTTAGTGATCAATTATGCTTTATATCCGCATATTCACATTTTTGTTAATAACCACACTCTCATTGATGCTAAATAATTTACGTAGTCTATACGTCGTTAACCAATAAAAGAACTGTTATTATTGTCCTAAAAGTTCTCGCATGTAACGAATTGTGAAAATGATACAAATCCGTAGAAGGAACCGAACCAAGGGCCCTTTTAACCAGAGAATGAGGCGTTCAACGTGAGAGGCGCACTACACATGTTTTAGAGGTCCGAAAATGTCTTCCTGCTGTTTTAGTTCGGTTCGAATAAATTGCCACCTCCATGACTTTATGAGCGTCTAATGCAAGATAGATTTATGTTCCTTTCTGTAATTTTGATTTGATCTGTTGTGGTCAGGGCACAGGTCTCTAAAGGCACAAACCGAAATTGACGCTGCATTATTTAAGTACGCTGCATCAGCTGCATAGATTATTTACCGTTGAATATGAGAAGCAGGAACTTACACGAAAAAACAAGGACTGTGAAAGTTAGATGGCAGTAATTACGTGCTGTAACTGATGATTGTAAAAGAATTGAAACTAAGAAGCTCATAGACAGATATGAAAATAAACATTGAAGTTCTGAATATCTAATGGAGTAGCGGATACTCAAGACGTTACCCTACGTCTTGTCTGTTTAGTCGGTAGAACGTTTATAAAAAAACAGCTTGGGCAGTAAACTAAGTGCATGTTCATATTTCGTCACCAGACTACAGGAGAAAGTCATTACATAAAGATCACTTTCGAAAAAGTTGCAAAGTCAAGATATTTGGAGGCTAAGGTAAAAAGTTTGAAGTTTAACCACGAGGATGCTGAAAGCAGAATAAATTCGTGGAATACATTTCATATTTCTTCCAGGCTGGTATCAAAGAAAGTAAAGATAAAACTATACAAAACTGTAATTTTGTTTATGGGTGTGAACCTGATCTCTCACTTTAAAGAAAGAACACAGAATAAGAATATTTTATAACATGGTGTTTAGGAAAATATTTGAATCTTGGAGTTACAAAGTTACAGAAGGCTGGAGAAAGTTTCATAATTATTAGCTTCACAATTTGTGCTCCCCACAAAATATTAGGTTTTATTAGTTAATAATTTATTTAACGACGTAGCTCAGACTATACAGTGTCGAATGAAAGTATAATAGTGAATAATGAATTGGAAAGGATGTGGAAGGAATCGGTCGTGGCCTAATTTAAAGTATTATCCCGTTATTTGCCTAGAGGGGCCAAGGAAAATCATGAAATAAACTTGTCAGGATAGCCTTGCAGCAAAGAACACATTGCGAATAAGTTGATGTGTTTGTGGTATGGAGTACAAAAGCCATATAACGTTTTGACGGCTGAAAGTTGCTGCCTGCGCTATCTTCTTCTTTTCCAATTCTGAATCTGACGACGTACTGGGGCTGAAGTAAAACCCAACGAAGGACATACGAAGCAAGATTTTGTGTTTTATATTTTGGAATGTATAATAATTATATTAAGACAATTTTTATGCAAATTGTAAGCTATAACTACTTGAAATACTTTGGTGTATTTGCTGTAACTGATGATTTAACTGCTGTAAATACAGTCCTCAATAATAGGCCCTCCAATGATAAGAAATAAGCAGAAGGCATTCCTTAGAAACACAAATATACAAGGTACAGCAGTGTCTATTTCTTAACTCGCTACCTGATTCGTTTTTGCAGTTAAAAGAGTTTGTGAAATGACATTAAAACGAAAGCTTTTTGTGTGGAATGGGCCTTTAAAACAAGTGTGATTTAAAAAGAATTTAAGTGAAGCAGGCTTCGATTGCCTTCACACAGTTTTACGAGATTTCAGTTTAGCACATTCGACACTCCCCTCTGTACTACGCTGCCCGTGTATCTGTTGCGTTAACATTATTTATCGATGCGCTAAGAAATGATCCCGAATCGTTACAAGAAAAGGACCGTGGACTTCATCTGTGTTTATAATCGGTAGTTCATTTTCCTGTTAATGCGATCTGTAATGCAGATAACCCTCCCACACGTTCCGAAATTCCGATTTACGACATCGGTATAATGCGTAAAGTTATGTTTACGTCTCAGAATCTTGCAGGTATGAAGTATATTTTGTAAGGGAACATTGCCGATCAATCTAATTAGATTTTCTATTAATTAATTATATTGTTATATTTAGTTACCTTGTTACTGTAACTTTGTTGAAGAATATTTTGATGGCATGTCGTTTTTTAAAGCACGAATGCTTATTTAGCTTCGAAGGAACCGCGCACATGTTAGGTCAAAGGATGCAATAGAACGTACGAGGGATAGCAATATTGAATCTGAATTGTTCTGGTTTCGTAGACCTTCAAGTTCTATGCTAAAATTTCTAAAGCAGTAACTTATGATAATTTGAATTTGTTATTTGTGAGATGATAATGTTGCGTCATATTGTGATGATTATAATTATTTAATTTTAACCGTCTAATCACAATAAAATATTTTAATAAATATTAAAATATTATTATTACAATTAACATTTAATATCTAAAATATTTAAAATATATTAAAATGATGCTCTTTCTATCGAAATGTTCGATTTACAATTAGAGCATCATCTTTTTCACGACATGTTTCGGTTTTCAATGAACCATCTTCAGGTGTATAATCAATATAAATTTAAATGTAATATTCTAAATGCAATCCTTCGTCAGATGTCCATTAAATATCGGAAAGTTATCCTCTTCTAGATCAATTGTACTTTGTTATCACATTCAATGTTGTTTCGTAAATGTATGTCGCGTGGGTGAAATGTTTGTAGTGGTTTTTTATAATCGGCCAGATATGAAGAGTGGAGGAGGTCCGTCTAGAAGTAATGTTGTTTTTCTGGTATTCTGTAAATAAGTTAGTCGATTTTGAGGGCCTCACTTCACTAACATGAACATAAAGATGGCTGTCTTAAGGATTGTAGCGCCGTTCAGTTTAGCTTAAGTTTATCGACGTTTCAGAGGTCCTTGCCTCCAACATCGAGGCAATGAGGACCTCAGATACTACTGAGTAAACTTCAGTTACTCATCGCCCTTATGATGGAGGCAGCAAGGACTTCTGAAATGTTGGTAAACTTAAGCGAGACTACACGGTAACACAACCCTTTCCTCTCCTTTAAAATGTTCACATCGTGATTAAACTAACATGAAATTTGATCTACTGGGACGTTTGATACTGATTTAAATTCCGTAACATTTCAATATCGGATTTAATTTCCATTGTTGCAATTGGCAAGTTTCTGTTCAAGTACTTACAAGTAAGACGAGTCATTAAGCTGAATGTGAACAGCTGATCACAGCGATTGGTACTGCTAAATATTGGCGGAATTTGCAAAGAGTGTTCTCTAGTGTCAGATAAATATTTTAAATCATGCAGAATTGCATAGAGTTACAAATATTCACTCGGTTCTCACAAAACTCCGTGACGGGTAGTATGCGGCTCGGTGGCCAATATTTGTGAACTTCACTTCGCCTTCCAGTTGGAGCATCACCATTTGCTTGTTGACTGCCAGCGCACCGAATGCTTATTCACTAGCCAGTGTCGGCAGCTACTTCTCGCATCTTCACATTGTCCCCTCTGTCGGTCACTTCGAATAGCACCAAACGACAAATAACGTTCTGTGGAGTCATGCATATGGACTAAACTCAAATGTTTAAGCTTCAGTAACTAGCAGCCCATTTTGCAAAACCAAGACATACATAAGCTTTTATTTCTTCAGGTGTAAGAATGTCAATTTCTGAGTGTCCTCGATCAAACAAACAGACCGAGTACACAGAAATACATGAGATTATATGTACGGACTATAATTACATTTAAATATTTAACATTCGCCTTCAACAAGTAAAGTTTCATATAATTTTCCTTTTTTACTTTTACAATTATTATAAAATTATTTTGTATGTGGAGTGAAGTTTGATAACTAAACCTGTCGGTTTATTACCGATCCCATTTATTGGGGGGGGGGGGATTAAGATACGCTGCTTGAATTTCAATGTCGCTTGTTTGATGACGTAATAATTCCCTCTCCCCTCATCGCCCCTATAACACCAACTTTCCTAACTTAACTCGCCCAGAACGTAACCGACGCAAGGGTATTCACTTATGTTAAAATAAGACTTGGATGCAATTTGTCCAAGCCAAAAGTTCACATTTTATTCTTAGTTGTCATCTAAGCAAAAGTCTCGTAGTGAGATTTGTGTTAGGACCTTAAGAAAATTTAATCTGCGAACGAATTGTTTTATCAAAAACCGGATTACACATGTGAAGAGCAGTGTACCGCTCACGGTACATTTTTTAAAAAAATAATTGCACATCTAAACATTTTTCTTTAAT
>NW_019060627.1:443626-467873 GCF_000696155.1 Zootermopsis nevadensis | reverse complement strand
GTACGTGTTACTTCTTATTTTTAATAGCCCATACACTCTTTGTTTTGAGGAATAATTATTTTTA
This sequence comes from Zootermopsis nevadensis, assembly GCF_000696155.1. Next base: position 467,809 of record NW_019060627.1, on the reverse strand, counting down.
TTACCTTAGAATAAAAATATTAAAAATAGTCGAAGTTGTACCACGTTGCCTTTGTGATTAAGGTGGTACGCATGTACTGCCACCCTACTTCTCATTACATTCATTTTGTGACCTGAATCTCTAGAAAATGTGTTAACCTAATTTCTGCGTTTCCACGTCGTAAACATGACGACACACTTAGCAATTCCAGTCACTGCAATGGCACTTGTAAGCACGTCTCTCCAATGTCCACTCCAAGTTCTTCCTCACAGTTATGTTCTAGAACATTCTTGGACACATATTTGATGGTGATACTAAGTCAGAAATATAACTGCCTGTTAGTTCGACTGCTGAGGTTAGATTCCTGGCAGGGACATGGAGTTGTCAAGTCCAGAACCTTGCATATTCACGCCGGTTATAACGGCCTGACCTTAAAGCAAAACATTCGCATAGTCCTGAAGTCAAGAAGGAACTTTTCATCTGTATGTCCTCCGTACGGCTATATGGCGTAGTTATTAAGGCCAATAGTAGATTTAGGTTTACATAGGCCTATTTCTGGGCCTGAATCCCTTGACGGTATACACACGTAATGCGGTTTGATCAGGTTTACATAGGCCTATTTCTGGGCCTAAATCCATTGACGGTATATACACGTAATGCAGTTTGATTAGACCTCTTTTGAGCGATTCATAAAGTTCTATTATAATTCCGTGTACTTTACGGAGCATAGCTGTGGATTAATGTTAAACGATCCCATAAACATTTCCTGTCTCCCCCCCAACCAAAAAAAAAAATAAAATTTTTGTTTGTGAGTCGAAGCAGGCAGGTGTTCCGAGAGACGGGAGTACCTATTTTTGGCTCACATTTAGAAGTTCGAGTTTTGATAATTTTGAATAAGAATCTTAGCTAAATTGTTTTGCGAGAATTTCTGCTTCCGTAGGTCTTGCATAAATTTACTGGAATATTAAAAAGTGTCAGATGGCTTACATTCGTGGTACCTGGCTAAATATTTAAAATTTAAGATTTTTAATGAATCTTCTTATTATTCAGGAAGCCCAGAGTTATGATATGAAAATTGTTGTGTGAGACTACCCAGAACTATGGTTGATATGAAGTTTTAATTGGATCACACGTGTTGCGTGATGTTGCACAGTGAATCGACATTTCACAGTGCTTCTAGTAAGTGCACTGCAAAACTTGAAACTAATGCAGAAGAAAAAACTGTTTTATTGCTTTCACTTTGTTATATAGCGTTTTTTTGTTCTTGACAGCAGTGCCTATATTTTAAATACCAGTTATTCATTGACTTTGTATTTAAAGGGATACTTAGAAAAGTAATTGGCGTCCATTTTTACCAACCAGATCAAAAGTAACATATATTTATTGATTAAATCTCTTTGATGTTTACTATAATCATGCCCGTCAGATGTAACTTCTCTTCCATTCGTAAGAAGTAGGCCCATTACAAAGACTAACTTGAAGGACAGTTTCTGTTTTCTATTCCAGTCAGACATCGGCATTATGGATACAAACCAACACATATTTGCGAAGCTGTGTAAGAAAATATACACGCTGGAGGCCAAATCATCCAAGTACGTTTTAATCTTTTCGTCTTCATACTTCATTATGGCAACAGTGTCAACTTGTAAGGTGAGTTTTATCCTAGAATAACTCATGGAATATCTCTGAGTTTCGTATAGTGAATGAGTTTTAGGTGTATACGTAACTAAAAATTATATAATTGTGCCTATTCTATCCGTCCACCTATCTGTATACAAAAATTAAAAAAAATACTGAACAGATTTTCATTACAATGGGTATTTTAACTGTAATTAGTTGACGCTGGGCTGCGATGGAAGGATAATGAAGGGCATTTTACATGCGTTTTGTCTGCGTGAGTAGACAGGGAATTCCCAGGATGGCGTCACCACGTAGCCAGACTCCCTATCCAAGCAAATGTAATTGACTGAAGATAACTCTGATGTCTCTGGTATATGGATATGAAACTTCTATTGGGTTTAAGTGCCACTGCGTGTTAATAATTTACGCCAGACTGTTACGAGTGACGAGGAATTTCACGTTTCCCGCGTTGTTATGAGGTGTAAACGTTGTAGACCCAAGGGATTCCATTTTGTCGGCGAGGTGGTGGATGAATGTTGGAGTAATCGGTTGTGGTCTGTTTTAACTTAATGTCCCGCATATTTGGCGGTGTAAGGTGAGAAGCAAAAAGACTGGGAACACATCAGAAAACCCCGGTTTCGCCGATACCATACCAGACACATTTACAGTAGATACAGTGACTACTACAGCCACGGTGGTCTAGCGGTTAGAAAGCTGGCCTTGTAATCCTGGCGTCTCGGGTTCGATTCCCGGCGGTGCCTGAATTTATAACTTGTGTTGGGCAAGGCCGTGGTCTAGGCAATACGGAGTTTTCCTCCGGGGGCTTCCCCGGTTTCTCCGTGGCATCCCAACAATTACTCCATTCACACACAGAAGAAGGCAATGGCAAACCACTTCTGGATCATCTGCCAAGAACGTATATGAACAGGTCCCAGTCCGAGAGAAGGATGGAAGGATCCTGTTCATATGGACCTGTCGTCACACAGAACACTAAAAAAATACAGTGACTACTAGATTAGACTGTAACTTCATAACGCTGTATTGAACGTTCAGCGAGATCTCTGTCATTAACGTGTTCAGTAGAGTGGATTAAGTCCACGTTGAGAAGTTCATAGTTGATCAACTGGTCAAGACATTTCCTACATTCTATAGAACAAGTAGATCCATTACATCTTCAAACGACGTGGATACTTGAAATTGTACTCAGCCAGTTCAGTCCAGTCGACATCCTCGAATCATAGGCTATTCAATTAACATGTTTTTCAATACTTTCCTGCCATCTGTAGCTTGGTCTCCCGAGCAGTGCGACTGTATTTTCGTAGCGTTTTTCCGATTAGTGGAATGAGTGTTGCGACCGGTGGCTTCTATGATGGTACATGTTAGGGTTCAGAGGGATTAGGCATTGTAGATGTAATAAGAATGTTACATTTCCTTTAGTTCATTCACTTGACGTCAGAGTCACCTCTTTTCACATAGGTTAAAGCTGCCATGGCGCGACATACTTACTAAGTATTTTAAGCGATCTACTTGATTCACTTCTGCTCGCGCAGGCGTACTAATATATCACCTTACCGATAAAATGTCAGCGAGCAATTAGCAAGTTTTAAAGCCGACCCTAATGTGGGGTCTCGAAGGTCTAAAACTTTTCCCATTATCAGTAAGCGAGTCATGCCTCATAATGCACGTGTCGCGTATCGATGGTCTACCCTGCGACTATCGACAGACTGTGTCAAATGAGGCATGTCAAATGGTACACACTTTTTGTATTTTGTAGGTTGTGTGTAATTATTATATTGTGGGCGGACTAGAAATAGTGTGGATAGTCTGATATTGTTTATATTGATCCTAAACGCCGTAACTCCAAGCTAAATAATTCAGTTTAATGTCATTATAGAGACCAATAATTAAACAATAAAATAGTGGAACACTGAAATAAATACCACATAAACAAAATAGCAAAAAGTTGTAGTAAACTAAGGTTACGCAAAAGAAAAGTATATAATAATAATAATTGAATTCATTTAATAATAATTACAATTTGGACAAACTCGTAGACTTGAAACAATATTTATTTATTATGTGTTAATGTTACCTTAAGTGGTGTTCAGGTCTGGTCGACTAATACGGGTGAGTTAATGTACGACTAAGGTGGAGGAACACGGGAGAATATTCAGGCCATGCTAACGGCAGAGAGAACATACAGAGAGGCCCAAACGTTTCCACGGGATTTTGGTTTGCTACAACTGTTTAAATTGTTAACTGAAACAAAAGTATAAATGACAATCGATAATAAATTTCCTGCAATTATTCTCATTGGCGGATACGTTCATGTGAAAATTAACTTCGTCAGTCGTTACAAATTCCGATACGAAGGCGCCATCTTGCGTTTCAGCAACCAAGATAGTAATCGTGAATTATTAGCTGTGCTATCGACCACTGGCTCTAGTTCTTACACTAATTATTTAAGTTGTAACGAAAGCGACGTAAACCCTTCTTGAGACTTCATTCGCAAAGACGATCTTTGGATGCCCAATTGAGCTGAACGTCTCCGAGTTGATGTTTCTGTTTTTTCGTGAACTCCTTCCCTTGGTCTTACTCGCTCGACAGTTTTCGCTTTCTACTGAATCGTGTTTCATGATGAATATCCCACGTCCGAAAAAGTAAAAATTAAGAAAGCGTTGGAAAGATCAGAAAGACATTAATTTCAGGCTCCTTAAGGATTTTTGAGCCATTCTGAATCCTGTGTCTATTCCATTACTCGCAGACCACTGGACCTATATGCATTTAGGTTAGTAGTCATGTTTGAAATGATTTGGGTTATGGTATTTTATGCGGTGAACATAATCTAGCACACAGTTTAATCTCTGTGAAAAAAAACAATGTTGTGGCACTTTTTCTTAATTACCTGCTACTCTCTTTTCATGAAAATTCTTAAATACCAAGTTATTAATTTTTACTGGAGTAATTCGGTTGTATAGATGAATTTATACTCCGCAATAATTATGGTTTATAGAAATTAACTTAAACTGAACGATTCCAGAATATTAGAGCTCATTACCAGAGATTACACTTATAGAACTGACAGAAAATTCAAGCAGTAAATTTGATTTATTCTTCGCAATTACATGGATAGATACAGACCGCTACCTGGAAGCGTTATGAACGTCTTAGAAACTAATTGTCCAGATTTGAATTGCACTATGCTGAGGTACAATGCTATATAGTGTTCTAGGTGGTTACCAATATTTCCACACGGCTTATAACCACAAGACTACTTTGCACCACAATCCATTAGAGAAAAATCAACATTTTTGAAGCCGTAGAATTTCAAATATCGAGTATATTGGTCCACACATCGTTGCATGGAACGTTATCTCACCTAATTAAAACAAAAATTTGTTGTATTAAATTTATGAGACGCCCTATAATAAAATATTATAATTTGTTTCAAGGTTTCGCTTCTCTTAGACCAATTCTTAGCTTAGTCTACTTTACGACGTTTTTCAGTTGGGGAATAATAGTGTAGAATGGCATGGAAAGATGAATGACGAGTATGTAGCCTATTTTAAAGGAAGCGGTAATTAACTGCTTAAAGACACTGGCTAGGAATTTTTCTTAAATGTTGAGAGAAATCATGATAGACGTTAATAATTAGCATATATTCGGCAACTTTTTCAAAATGTGAACGAGATATCTGCCAAATTAGGCCCACAGCGTTATCGAGACGCATATCAGCTCAGTCGACATGTGAGTGAAACGGTAAATATTTGTGATTATGAAAAATAAATTAAAACCCAGTCATGAAAGAGCGAGAAAACAAAATACTTTTAGCTAAATACGATAATTATCATAAGTGCGAAAGTGACGTGTTGGCGTCTGAGCAGATGACCAGGCTAATAGATAAAATGTTAGTCAGGGCACACGAAAGCCTGTATTGGCCTCGTTTTGTACGCAGCTCTTTACTTAGCAAACCCTCTCAATTTTATTTACGTGAGCTTGTAACAAAGCGTCAGGCGGACAATAAATACTCGGAGTGATATAAAAGCCTGACATAAGGGATGACTTTGGCTTACTGAGGCCAATTTATTTACAAGCTTTTCGATAAATGGTAAAAGATGGAAGCTGAACCACGTCACTTCCGCATCTCGAAAACGTAACGTAGAGCAATATCACAAGCCGTGAAATTCTATGTAATGACGCCACATATTTCACCGTATCAACGTAGCTTTCCTCGTTTTATTCCATTACATCCGTTTATCATGGAATATATTTCTTCCTTTCGTATAGTCTGAGATTGCACCAGAGATAACGTGTCTGGGTTTGTATTCAGATGGTACGAGGTTTAAATCTCCGACAAAGCTACGGGTGTAAACGATGATTTTATGGCTTCTCCAAACTTTTTTCTTTCCTTGTGAAACTAATTTCACTTGCTGTTTTGTATGGGTGTGAAGCCGTGTCTCTAAAGTTAAGTGATGAATACATCAAGAGTATTGAGAACACCGTGCCTAGGAAAATGTTTAGGCGAAAAGTGATGAGGTGACATAAGATTGAAGAAAATTACAAGAGGAGGAACTTCGTAATTTGTATTCTAGACCAAATATTATCATGGTGATTAAATCATTTAGGAGATGGGCGGAACATGTAGCACGCATGACAATTTTTTTTTTTAATTTCAAACACCCAGGCAGGCCCAGATAGGACAATGATGTTAAAATTAACCTTAGGGAAATAGGATTGGGTTCATCTGGCTCATGAAAGGGGCTGATGGCGGGATTTTGTGAACAATTTCTTGACCAGATGGGCGAATATTAGCTTCTAAAAAGGAAATTGTTTCATTGAATTAATTAGGTAGGAAACACGAAAAAGGTTTTATGTCATGTTCAGAAAAACTGCCCCCTTCTATTCTTTATTCATTACACGATTGATATACTGTTGGTTTAAACGTGTACACTTTCGAACGTGCTCCTTTAATAGAATTTTATATTACACATTATCACCAACTCAATTAGCCAGTGAAGTTGGAATTAATTACCTTATCGTATTCTTACATCGAAGCCCTACTGGAAGCGTCCCATGGGGAACTCTTTTATAGACTTCAGTCTTAAGTTTGATGGGGACGAAGGCAGAAAGGACTCCGACAATCCAAAGGTCCTCCTCTCAACGAGTTTCAAGCTTTCAGAAAGAAACGAAGCCGTTGAAAGAAATGGGCCATGTCGTTCTTGTCTCCCAGACAGTCGATTGGTCGGCTCTTATACAGAAAAGCAGACGCAAGTGAATCACTGTGGAGCGCAGCCACCGCCAAGTATTGTTGTCAACTCCAAACGGTCTTAGAGCGTAAAAAATTTCATTTGTTATTTATTTATGTTTTACTAGAACTGGCAACACTCAGAAATAGCGTGGTGCACTTTTGGTTTTGTATTAGTTAAAACTCAACATGTTTTAAATCGATTCTCAAGGATTCTGACGATGGTGTAATACAATCTGGATTGTTGGGATTTTGGACCTTGTCCACCGTCTAATGTCATAAAATACTCAACGTTTCGAGGACTAAATTTCCTCGTCTTCAGGTATAGTAAATGGGGCACCTACTCTGTGGGGACAGTTAGAATGAGCTAATCTCAGTCACTGATGTGGTTATGTTTTTCTTCATTATTTAAACTGTTTTTGTTCTTAGTGAGCTGGACCTTGATATTCTGATATTTCCTATTGGTATTTTAACAAGCCGTATTGATGTCTGCATTATCATCTTAGTTTTTATATGTGCAAACCTGATTGATATTTTAACCTGATGCTTTTAATTAACTTCTGCATCGTTCGCCTTCGTGAGATCAGATGTCAATATATTAGAGGTTTTTGTTTCTCGTTTACTTGCCGATAGCCTTTCCAGAAGATTTGCATCCACTAAATAATGGTCAGCACATTAGTTGAACTCTCAAAGAGATCTGACATAAAATATTCTTGGTTGTCGCCTTCTGTCTATCAAGACGTGATTAGTCTGATTGTTCATGAGATTTAAGATTCCCATGGCAGTGAGTATAAAGTTTCTTCTGGGCTGTGATTCCATTTAAACTCGCAGCATAGTAAATACTGAATAACATACGATCACCATGTTCAGAACTGAAGATGGCAACAGTATGTTTCTCCGCAACTTTAATATCCCTGATTTTGTAGACTTATTATTATTATCATTATTATTATCCATCTAATCACCACTTTATAGGGTATTTACTTCCATATACCCGAGAGAAACCTTGCCTCTAAGGTAAATAGTGCAGCAGCTATGTCCGAAATACATTTGTTTTTAATACGTGCTACTTGTATTATATAGTTTTATTGTTAGAGATAACGACATATTTTAAGACAGCGTCTTTCGAACGATGTATGAAGATCCTAATATGGCAGTTTTCTGCAGTCCCCTGATGTTGTGTTCGCCCGAAATATTGGCCAAGTATTTTCTAAGTGACTTGGAGACAATTCCAGTTGCTCCTATAATTATTAGAATTGTTTTTGCTTTCCAACTGGAACTGTCTCGCTCCTATAATTATTAGAATTATTTTTGATTTCAAACTGGAACCGTCTTGAAGTCATTAAAAAAATATTTGGCCAACATCCCGGGCGAACACGACGTTAGCGTACTTCAGAAAACTGCCATATTCCAGTATCTAAATGTGCAGTAAGACAGCAGCAAACAGTAAGCAGATTAAGTTTCAGCTGCAAATCTGTGTACCTAACAGGAAGGGGAAAGGGGAAGTGAGGTTAAACTCCGCGGTTTTTAACCTCCGAGGGCCAGACCACATTCAGTTGCAAAATCACTGCCCTTTGGAAGGAATCTACCCTCGATCGACCAGTCCAAAACCAACCACTTTACTGTCAGAGCTACGGAGTTTCTGCAGCGTATTAAGAAACAAAGAAGCAGGAAGAGACTCCGAAAGTTGAAATCACATGCCTCGGAGTACAGACACCAAGAAAAAAGACTTTTACGAATCTTGTATTACAGAATTACGTTATAAATGGAAGGAAATGAGACTTCGTTAGTATCGGAAAGGAAGATGACCAGATAAAAGAGAATATAAATACAAGACAAGAATTAATGACATGATAAAATATTAGAAAAAGTTGTGTCATGCGATGACCCATCATGTTGGATGCATTAATTTGTGTGGTTCTGATCATTATCGCAAATACAAGAGATTTGAGACTGAAGAACGGATTAGGTAGAGGGAATTTCCTGTTTGGGTGTTTGGTACTCGGAAATAGGCAGGAAATGACTGTCATCAACTGGTCGCACACTTTGGCGCGTTGCTCTTCAGAATTTAGGCGCGGGGGGAGGGGTGTACATTCTACATGTTTACAACTGGGCACAAGTTGACTTTTGACTAGCATCGGGTAACTTGTGAGTAAATTTTTTAATTTAACAAAATTTCATGTCGTCAAAACTAGAGGATGAGATGCCGAAGACCTACAGCACGCGTGGGGTTGTTTTTGCTTACAAAGGTTTCGTCTGAAAACCCGAAGGAAAGAGATAACTTTATATATGTAGTCGAATAAGGTAAGTCGTTAAAAAATGTGTGATTCCATTTCTTCACGGCGGCGGGTATGTAAATGGTTGACATCTGGGTTTTTGCGGCGTATACTGTAGTAGACGTTTAATGACGTTTCGGAGATGCCTGCTGCCTCAGTCATCAGGCCGCTGAAACATCGGAACACATCCATGTGCAAGAGAAATCTGATCGTAAAAGATTAAAGTATGATGACATTAACTAGATTCAACCTGCTCAGAAAGAGTCAGGGGTCGGGCTTCACTTTGTACGGATATAAACATTTTGTTACAAATTTCGGGGGATTCCTTGACCAGTTCGAGTAAAAACTTCTTAAGAAGACCTTACAACACAGTAAGTTAGGTAGTGGGAAAACTTAGGATGATTTTAATTTTCTCTCACAGTTCTACACAGAAGGAAAATTTTAGACGATTTAATGAATAATTGTAAAGATAATTTTCAGTTTGCTCCGTGACTCGTTCAACCAATATTGTAGTCGTAATATAAACTTTTAATCCCTCTGAACTATATAATGCAGCTTACCGACAGGCATTGCGTTTAATATGTCATAGGGACTTCTACTCTATCATACATATTTTCTTTTTGATTCATAATCGTTTGAATAATAACGTTTATACGAGCGAATTTATGTAGCAAGAGAGGGAGAGAATAAAACATGGTAACTGTTCTATTTGCTTTGTAAGACTCGTTATTACACAGCATGATCAAAAAGTCTGGCAACCCATATTAAAATATTTATTGATGGTTTCAATTCAATATAATTCGAATATTATTTTTAAACACACAATATCGCTGTGACTTTAAATAGCCCACGTAGATCACGTCATATTGTAACCTGCTCGCACAAGTCTATCAGCTGTCATTTAACAATCGAAGTACAAGGACGTGGTTTTCATCAGAAGTTTCACTAGTGTTCATTTTTTATCACTGCCTGACAGTCCTTTGTTACATAACTTGCTAGAATGAGTTTAGGGATACATTTTCATGTTCTTATGTGGCAATAAATCTGCAATATCTCCCCTGGTGAACCGTTAGTTTGACACAGGATGCATGCAGAACAGAATCTAAACATGTGTCAGGAATGGGTTGAATGACATTTCGACCATACTGTACTTCATAATACGCGATGTAGACATAACAGCTTCCTCTTTTACTTTCAAATAACCTTTCCTGTCCTTCCATCAAACGCTATAATATCGCCAGCCATGAAAGCGACGGAGTACTCTCATTATTAAAATAAATTGTTTCCGTCATAATGGAAGGTTATCTAGAAGGCTGTGATACACTTCATTCGCCTGAAACGTTAGGCAATATGAGGTGCTGCAGCAGATACTGATTAAACAAGATTTCTGAATTAGCCTGTAAGTACAGCTTCTCCATATTCATGAAACACGTCCATCATAATTAAAATAGCTAACCTGCCGTCCCTTACCGGGTCATGCCCACGGTCCCTGTTTTGAATCAAGTCGAGTACAATTCCAAAAACGAATTAATTGCCTTTCCATTAAGTTAACTGTCCACACCCACACCATGGTTATATTATTTTCTAAAAAATTTATAAACACCTACAATTTTAAGATTGAAATGTCTCTAAAAATACCCTCTTTTGTTGCTCAGAAAATCTTGGTGTTCAAGCATACCACATCAGTGAAAAGAGACCGTTCATGACATCTCCCGACACTTAGACCATGTAAAATATCTATGTTTGTCTTTTCTATGAGACGAGTTCTAAATTGCGATGGAAACAAAGAAACAAAGAAAGAATAGTTTTGTTTTTGCATAAGAGTTAGTACGCAAAACATGTGCCTAACATTGAATCAGAAGATTCTGTTCTATGCAGTTATGAAATAAGCTGATTTCACGTAATGCAAGCAATGGACTCTTCGCGTGAAACAAATGTTACATGCATTGGCCTTCAGTTTATAACAAAATGTCCATGGAGGTAACTACAGTACGAATTTATTGATAGCTATAGGTCTGTTTTAACAGAGGTTTCGAAGGTATTTCGCATTTTTAAAACCAAACTGTGTAGTATTTGTACAGAATCTACGGGATCGGAGCCAACTTTTCAATAGGTTACATAACCCCCAAGCCCTTACATAATACAAGAGTAAATAATTTTGATAATACAGGATACAGCTTAGTTCATTGACCGTTTTCAATTGTTAAATATCCAGTGATGACAAAGTATGTTTTTATTGTAACAGCTTTGAAATATAACATATTTTATGTCATTTGCATAAGCAGCATGCAATTTGTTGTGGCATTGCCTTTTAAAGATTACTACTAACGAATTGATTCTTTCTACTGTTAGTGACTATATGCATATAATATACAAGAAAAAGGAGATTTAAAAATTCAGGCTGTTTGTTTATGTAAACCTGATCCTAGTCACATAAATGGTTTACAATTAGTTCATAAGAGTCCTTTCAACAAGCCCTGAATTCGATTGTTAACTGCAGCTCCCTTTGAGGTTTTGTTTTCAGTTCCTCAGAAGTTGTAATCTTTCCGAAATTTATTGATTTTGGATAAAAGTAGTTAAGTGTTTAGGAAGCTATATGAAAAATGTATTTAACAATTAACATGTACTTAAGATAAGTAGCTGACTATTTAGCCAACTATTTATTAAATTACGAGTTATAATAGTTTACTAATTCGGTAATTAACAAGGTGGTAATCGGAGCTAACTAGCTAACTGATCAGATAGCTAATTAATTAATGAATTAGCTTTCTGGCTAAACAAATAAATTAATGTTTGACGACCCAACTACATCCATAGAAGCACTGATATTTATTAACCTGATTAGCAGCCCAATGTTTATTAGTCAACCCACACTTTCACAGGCATTTTATCCTGGTACCAGCGTTTACTAAATACTGCAGCTGCGGTGTGCAATGATTCTCATACATAAAACGTAAGGACGCGATCCGTGAGGAATAATAATTAAAAATGGAGCAGCTAGATTCACCAACCGTGACCCGAATTTTGTAGCAAATAATTTATGTTTGCTGGGATACACAATTTTGAGCAAGCACTTTTTAATTGCTTTAGCAAACTACCCACGTTATTCTCTGCTGATCCCAGTTTATTGGCGCGATGTGCAACAATATTTGAGAGGTATACGGATTTAAACTCGGCTATCCTGAGTGTTTCGTTCCATTCCTCAATCCCTCTTCATAAATGTTGCAGTTTTGTTGCAAATAAGGCTTGGGAGTCGTCTTTAGCGTTCGTCATAAATTGAGACTTAATATTCATCATACCATTCGTCATTTGGCACTATATTTACAAAACCGTTTAAATAGCGTAATTAAATAAGATATTTACTGTTGAACCGCATAACTTTATTAAAGACTGTTTATTACGACATTAAAAGACGATGTTCAACTTTAGAGGTCGTTTTAGGTTGAATGAGGGTGCAATAAGTACGTGGACATGGGTAATAATTTGGACGCAGTTGGTAGTGGTCTGTTTAAGGATCTATCAGAGCTCCTGTTTGTAGGGGTTAAGAGACCAAGTCACCGACTCTCTGAATTTAACCCTCCACCAATGCTCACTCTCAAATTTCTCTCCTACTCCTACTCCGAAATAAGCCACAGATTCCTACTTGAGAACGATAGATAGAGAACCGCTTATGAGAACGAAATAAGAGTATTGTCACACGCTTTATATAATGTCGGATCGGACCTCACAGAGAACACTATCCAGGAGCATTTGCAATACTGTACATAAATGTTATCCTCGTTGATTCTGACATTACACATTCCTCGGAATTTGCTTTTACTCTCTGTGGGGTAAGTGACATAGCTTTTTTTTTTGCTGTAGGCCTGTCAGTGTAAAACCGTTTGGCAATATAATTAAGATAGCAAGAATTGCTAGAACTTGTTTTCATTTTGATTTAATCAAGAATCATGACCCACTACATTTAATTTGATGTGTGTAACTTAATTATACGCCGGAAGACATTCTTTTCAGGTCCTCCGAAATTCTGCTGAGCGCCTGTTTCGTGGTCGGTCTGTCCGTTTGCATGAAACGACACCGGAACTGATAAAATTGTGTTGATGAAAATCTTATAATAGAGAATCTGAAGAAGATTTGTGCAAAACCTTAAGTTTTAATTTAAATCGTGCTGGTTAACAACCACTTTACACAAGATAATACGTACAGTATTTTATCACAATACCGCCTTTAACTCGAAATTAAATACCTATTTTTTATAGCGGACGAGTAAAATAAAAATGGTTGAGTCTACACTGCGTTAATGTCAGATTTATTTATTTTTTTGTTAATTACAATACGACTTTAGAGCATGGGCATGTATTGTATATAATTAACATCTTTTTAGTGCGTGAACCGTGGAGAAATAATATTGATTTATTTGGTTTATACTTATAATTTGTTGCTGTAATTGTAAACTACGTTGTAACGAAGAGTATGCTTTGCTAGCATTTGAAAAAATGTCTTCTTAGGACTTGCCTGTGAAGTATAAACTGCACTCTTTTACTGTCTTGTTTTTATTGAATTTAAATTGGAGTGTACACTTTGTGCCATAGGCCCTAGCATTGATTTATTTCTCACGTTAGAGAAAATTAATTTAAAGGGAAATGCACAAATTTAAAATGCTCAGCTGTTTGCACAATTTCAGGATCCGACGTGGAATATCGCTAATAGTTATCCATAGCTGTGGAATTGTTTATTGTTAAGGAAAAAAACGCCATTCTATGCAAGTTTATGATAAAATGGAGGTAAAATTCCACGCACTTCGGTACTATACGGAAATGAGTAGTCAGTTTTACGCTTCGGCCACTTTATCCTGGCGAGAGTCACTGCTGTGACGAAGAGAAAAATCTTGCGTTTCTGTATCATTGAGGTTCTCCATCTAAAATGTATGTGTTTTTGGAAGATGGCCGTCTTCTGCGTTGCTGCGCTGTGTTATCTGGTAGAAGTTTCCGACGTTTCAGAGGTGCTTGCCGCTTCCATCATCAGGGCAATCTGTACACATCTATCATACTGCATGGCGCATATCCCAGGAGCCAACCATCTTTTATATTCGCCCTCTTGAGAAAGTCAAATCTCACTTATTCATTTGTTATTGACCTGGCATGTTCCATAGTATGTTCCAACTCGTAGTATTTATTTATACATCTTAAATAATACGCAAACAGTGAAAATCACGATTCTTCTTATTACGTGTTTCCTCTTGTCCGATTCACTAGTAAGATGAAGGCTTGCTGTAAAAATTACTCCGCGCTGCGTCCGCAGAATTTATGCCTTCAGACAAACTTCTCTTTCGGCGGTGTAAGCTTTCGGAGCGCTACGTTCTCTGTACAGCCTCTGGAATACAGACTTGAGATACGACGTTCCTTGCTGTGGGACACTGCAGCACGTCCTCTGTGGGTCCCCGAGTCACGTCACTGGTCTCTTCTTATCGCTGTCGTTAGCAGATCGTGTTGCGTTGCAGATCATTTTCTGAGTCAGTCCTCCAGCTCGGAATCCTACGTTCATTAGATAAATTGGGTTTCTGTATGAAAGAGCCACGTACATCTGTACTGCAGGCAGTTTCGAACATTTTCGTGCGCCTGAAACTCTCTTACACACAGCCTCAATAATTAATATTTTTCTTTCGACTCCTAGTACTAAGACAGCAGCCTGATCCAGCTTCAGCATAACTTTTAAGAGATCTACCACTGTACAGCGTACGAAGTAAATGAACAATTTTATAACTGAAAAGATGGCTGTCTTCTGGGTTGTAGCGCTGTATAGTCTGCTTGCCGCCTCCAAAATAAGGGCGATGAGTCACTAATCGCCTCGACGATCGGGGCATAATAGACCTTTGAAACGTCGGTAAACTTCTAACAGATTACACGTCGCTACAACCCACAAGACCCGCCGCCATGAGAACCTCAAATCCTACAATTTTAAATCTTTGCTCTTCAAAGCATCCTAACTGATCCAGTTAAAGTATTGGCACACTTTTACAATTTTGATTCATGTTTTTCATAAGTTCCTCTAGAGAGGCTTTCAAATGTTTTCTTTGCCTTCCAGGTCTTCAGAATTCACCTTCTGTTTGATACTGCCCAGTTCTTTTTCTATTCATGACAAAGCTGTGCTTTGAAATGTGTGTCTAGATAAAATGGACGTGTAGTAGAATAACACAGGCCGTCAATTCCATGCTACTGTTGCCAGTACGAATAACCCTTGTGTCCAACATTCTTTTGTTTCGCTTAGTAATGGCGGAGGCTTCATCAAGGAATGATCCTCATTTCAAGGGGCTCGACAAGTTGGCAGATCGTGCAATACGAAGAAAATTAAATTTAAATTATGACTCTGGCAGGAAAAATGGAACCGAAGCTATGGTGGCGCCTATGGTAGGGCTTTATGTTTGTATATTTGTCTAAAATCTGACTTCAGCCGCCGTGAAGAAGGTTTAACATTTTGTTTATATTATAAAGAAATGTTTATAAATTTTATACTTTTATTCTTATTTTAAAAGATAATGTTGCGTTAGATATTATTGCTGTTCAACACAAGAACGTTCACTCACTTCAGCTTTAATGGGCCATACCACGTTAGTATTCCCATAAATAATTATAAATTCAAATCAGCAACAGTGGTTAATCCATCAGAAAGCAGAATAAATTAAAATAATGGTTATAGTAAACAAAGCTGTTCCATCTCGTTTTACAATATTACGTGAACACATATACGAGGTGCGATCGGAAAGTTTCCAGACTGCGCCTATAAAACCCCGTACACTTATCTCAGGTATTAAATTCATCCATCACCCTCGAAGTAGTTCCCCTGGGAGTGAACACAACGATCCCAGCGCCGCTGCCAAGCCTGGAAGCATCCCTGGAAATCTTTCTTTGTCAGCCTGTCAAGCACCATCTGCGATTCTGCCTGAATCTCTTCTATCGTCTCAAATCTCCTTCCCTTTAGCTGAATTTTCATCTTTGGGAAGAGGAAGAAGTCACACGGAGCTAAATCCGGCGAATAAGGAGGGTGCGGGATGACGGCCATGGTGTTTGAGGCCAAAAACTGCCGAACTTCGAGGGCGGTGTGCGCTGGCACGTTGTCATGATGCGTCGCATGTGGAGTTCTTCCTTTAGAATCAGCTGACAGGTCCCATAGCCTATCCCAACAATGTCGCACAAGTCGTTGATGGTACGACGTCGATCTTCGTGAATGGCCTGCCGAATCTTCGTAACATTTTCGGGCGTTGTGCTCGAAGATGGTTGTCCAGAACGCTCGTCATCATCGACAGAGGTTCGGCCATTTTTAAAACGTGAATGCCACACAAAAGTTTGTGCACGACCCATTGCGGACTCCCCAAATGCTTGCTTTAGCATTTCATAGGTTTCCGTAGCCGTTTTGGCGAGACTTTGGCAAAATTTGATGCATACGCCATTCCGAAATCGCAGGAGGGTCGGTGTAATGCACTACCAAAACGCCCGTAACTAAGAAACAAATGCTAATTCGATGATGCCGGCTGGCACAGTGATTCACTATGAATGTAGGCCGCACCCCCTAGCGGCAGAAGCTCGTACTACATCCGGTTCGCCCTCTATTGACACAGTCTTGAAACTTTCCGATCGCACCTCGTATACTCATCTCATAGGATAACTCCTGCCTGAGTGGCATTCTCAGTCAAACAGATATCGTGTAATTAGACAAGAGGGGGGTATGAACGTGTCAGATATGCGGTCATGTGGCCCAGAATCTCCATCTCGGTACATAAAATTTGTTTCTACAGTTCTGTTCAATCGCTAATGACCATGTCAAGTCAAGTGGCAGGCCCATGTTCCGTAGTGTGACGGGTAACATGACGTAGGTTAAATTCTCCTGTGAACCGTTCGAGCAAAGCTGAGGGAAATATAGCCTAAGAGGAAATAAAGGAAAGGTCATGGAATGAAGGTTATGTTAATTTTTTTTTACTTTATGTATCTTTTAGGCTTTATTAAAATCACAACGTTTTGGAAGTTTGTTGTACTTTCGTCTTGGGGTGAAATTGGGACAGGAGCCTAATTTCTTGGATGCATTGTCTTAATCCTGATCCGCATGAAGCCCACAAAAGCAATTCAACACAATGTGTTTCACCACCGTCATAAACCTGTAGACTTTGGTACAATAAAAGCAGCCTACTTGAGAATAGCGCTAAATAGAACTTTAGGACTCAAAAGAGGGAGAGAAAAGAGTATGAGGGAAATGGAGAAACGTGGATAATAAAGGGATTCATGGTTTATAGTATTCACGGTGATTAAAGATAAGAGGTTGAAGTGAACGGGGCACGTGGCAAGCATGGCAAAGGTGAAGATATAGGTAGGTACTCAAAACTTTGTCGGAAAGAAAACATGGGGGTTAATTTATATAAAAATATTAAAATTGGTCTTAAAATAGAATTTATCAGTGGTCGGCTATTGCGAACGTGGAAAAACTTTCGTTTCCCTCAAGAGATGAAGACTTTCTTCGCCATCTCTCAATCACGAATGTGGTCCATGGATTTAAAAGGAAACTTATGATATATAACGGAACTCCGTAATTTACACAGGTAAACCAGTAATCTGCTGCTATAATAATTAACTGCACGAGATTTCGATGGGTTTGTTAAATAATTCTTATGGAAGAGACAACGAGAACGTACAGAGTTTTGATTAGATTGACACAGAGTTCTGTCTGGTTTAAACATATTGAAGCTTGATGATGTACATGGGCTGTTGAGTCGATTGCCGAGGATCGATTCCCAGCAAGCGAAAATGGAATCCTCTATTCCCCATCCATCTCTATCCTAATTGACCTTTTCCTTTTACACACTAGGTACATAAAACTCTACTTTTTGGTTTCAGAATATATTCATTTTTTTAAGTCTTGATAATTTTAAAACCTTAAACATCACTACGTTTTGAAGGTTGAATCTTACTTTGCCTTCGGGTTATGAAGTGGGAGAAACATGCATTCTGTTGGATCTAGTAATCCATTGATTTTTGAGGTTTCACAATGTTAAGAATAAAAAATAAAGACGAACATAATCTAAAATAGAAATCGTAATGCTATAAAATAGTCACCAATGACATTGAACGAAAACCGAAAAGCCTTTGTAGGATCTGAGGTTTTCACGGCTGTGAGTTTGAAGATGGCTGTCTTCTGGGTTGTTACGCCGTGTAGTCTGTTAGAAGTTTACCAACGTTTCAGAAGTCCTTGCTACCTCCGTCATCAGGACAAAGATAGCCATCTCCGAAATCTCTCTGTTTCCGGAGCACAAATTGCAGTGTCTTTAGAGCCGAATTATAATGAGAAGATAATTACAAATGGCGACCGTATTAGCATATTACAAGATAGTGACGAATCTATTTTAACAGACTGCTAACTGTCTAGACATTTGTTTCTTTTCCTGAGAATAAACACAAAACATGTATTACCCTCGCCTCTAAAGCGGTTGAAATTCTGTCTGGAAATGTTCCAAATACAGTTACTAACGTTACCGATATAAACATATCAATTTCTCAGTAAGAATGTGTGGAGATTTGACTCAACGACTTTTGTACATCTTCTGGTTGTTACAGTTAAGACTAAGGATAATTTAACTCTGCAGATGTATTTACTTTTCTGACTTTAAAATTCCTAAAATATAGTACATGGTATTTAGAACTAGGCACGGGACACGCTTGGCACTCCTGCTGCAAGGCTGGTACCGCGATGCATATTTGAGTCGCGGTGGGACACACACCAACACATTACATTCCATTAACGTTTAATTTGAAGTCGGAAAAAAGCCGGAAGCCGAAAATAAAACCCACTCACTATCAGTTTTTGTACGTCTACATGTTTAATGACAGTTTACCGCGCTCTAAATGATAATCACATTATGATACACGGGCCGAATCCTGTACGGTACAAAATGTGTGTATTATACATATTCACAACCGTTCATTTCCACGTCACATTACCCTTCTTATACGAGAAGTTTATAAGGTTTAGTTGATATATTTCCAATTAGAACAGCGGTAGAATTTCAAACAAGTGTATACGTAGGGTGTGGGGGGGGGAGTGAGAATTAATGAACGTAAGAATCGACATTGATTATTACATGCAGGTACTCGAGATAAAATAATTTCTAAATAATTTTAGATTCATGTGTGCCAACGAGGTGGGTTCAGAAGAACTGAATTATCATCAACATAAAAGCTATGGCTTAATTGCCTGTCTTATAGTAAAATCCTAAGGTCCAACACTACCTGCTAACGGGGAGAATCCTGTGTTATTTCCGCTAACTTTTCATCTTCATAATCTGTTACCCCAAATTTCCATGTTACTCTCAGAAATAAAAAGAATTTCAATCATATTAAACACAAGAAATCAGCTGCATTCACTTGAGTTATACTCTTACACAGTTAAATATTCCCACGAGCTATATGTTTCAACTTAACCATCATGAGTTTGTAATGCAGGTGGTGGTACTGTTTGAATAACCTAAAGCCAAATCTAGTTTTCTCATCATGGCCGAAGGCCGTATTCATTTATTATCAACGGCTAAAAGAAAGTGTCCGAAATAGAGGTTAGTGTAATGAGTTACTAAAACAGTGATACAGTCAATTCTAAAAATAAAACTCATCTTGATATGTTATACATCAATAGATTACAGTCTTGAGTTAAGTAATGTAATGATACGATATTTATGTTCTGACACTTATATAATTATTATTATTAGTATTTATTATTGACTGCAAATGGGTTTATACCCGGTGTGTTAAATTTATAAACGTTTACGCTAGGAGGATAGAATGTGGGCGGACCCTCTCAACTCCAGCTGTAATGTGTTGTAAACGTACTTGATGACGGCAGTTAGGGCTAAATATTTAGCTCGTAAGTAATCAGTGTGATTATTTAACTACTGTGTGTAAAACTGCCACTAGTTAAGTACATAATACAACTTTGTTGTGTTGTAAGGCTATCTCTACACTAATATTCTTACGTGCTACTTATAACAAATTATCCAACAAAGAATACTAAAATACTATAATAAACCATGTTAATATTAGCTTTTAATCTAATTCTCTGTCTTACAAGTTTCTATCTTCCAAGAAACTTTATCTCATCGATCCATAAACATGTTCTTAAATGTTTTATAGTTTACTACACATACCCCAGCCAATTATTACGACCACAGATTCAAATAGCTAGTCTAAAATAAGAAGAGTTGAAGAACGTTGTCTGGATATTAGACTATTGGTATTTTGTTTTGATAAACTGATATTATTCTGAATCTAGAAAAGCAAATTCATTAAAACACTTCTGAAGGATACCGTTTACGTAATGCGCTGTGACAAATCTCGGTTGAAATCGAATCCAACAGAGAGATTCAAGTGAATCCCTTTCAAGCGGAGAAGTTTGTGCCACCGTAGATACGAACACACGCAGCAATAATGATAGTAATGAAAAAGAAAATAAATGACTGCTAGTGGCTACGGTTGACGTGAGTAGAGATTCTGAATGCTTAATGCGTCTGACGAGCACAGCGAAGCTCCGAAAAAACAGGACGGCGAATAAATTAGGAACAGCAGGAGAGGATAAGCAGAATGTCAACACGCCTGCTCCATATCCCAGGGTTTCACGTATTTTAGTTCTATGTACAGAAGCGTTACAAAGTATGGTGCCGTAATGTTTGTTGAAATATAACCACAGAGTCTAGCTTTACAAAATTATGAACAATTTAAAACAATATCGCTTACGATTTGTATGGCTTTGAGACTCTTACTTTCTGCTAGTTTTTACTCAGAAATGCTGGGTTACCGAATTGTCATAGCCTCTGAGGTGTGCTGGAGGCCTGATGACCCAACATCATCTCTGTTTGGGCTTTACTTCTGACCACAATTAGCTGGGTTCTGGATTAGAAAAGTGGAACTCTCTCAAAACTGGACTTTAGACTTTTGTGGTCTACAACTATTACTTGAAATAATCTACTATGTGATGATTACTTAGAACTAATTAAATTAGAGGAAAACTGTCTTAAATTTAAGTACGTCGTTTTATAAAACCTTAATTTTCTTTAGCATTTTTCCCACTTTGGTAGGGTCTGCTTTTTCCTCTCCTTTTGGAGGTTGCTAGGTCTATTTAGACAATTGGTAGGACTCCTTGGACGAGTGACGTCGTTTTATAAAATAAAAATAAAAAATGAATTTATTTCCGTCCACAAAACACACAGTTTAGTAATTTACTTTAATGGAAGACTTATGAATAGCCTGTACTGCTTATGGCTGAACATTTTGTACAGGATGATTCAGAAGGTTAGGGCCAAACTGAAGGAGAGTATAGAGGGACTCAGACAGAACAAGTTTCGAATAGGAATTCATGTCCTCCGAAGTTGTCCTGAGTTAGTCGAGGTCATTGAAGGTAGGGAAGTCTGATAACATTCCGCTGAAATAATCGTACTTTGCTATTCTCCTATTAGCTTAATTTTGTTCTTTTATTAATGTACAAGAATTACATTAGCAATCTTACAAACCAAATTATTTCAGTGGTATGTTATCAGAATTCCCTACCTTCAATGACCTCGACTGGCTCAGGATAACTTCGGAGGACATGGATTCCTATTCGAAAGTTATTCCGTCTTAAGTCCCTCTATACGCTCCTTCAATGTGGTCCTACCCTTTTAAATCATCCTGTATATTGCAGTTGAGGCCCAATTATCCGTCCCAAACGAGACTGAAGGACCTGTCGGTTAATACAGATTAACGAAAGAGACAAGGGTAAATATCAACTCAATTTACGATATTATTAAATTGAAAACAAAATGCAATACGGCTTCAAATGAAGAAATGTCACAAACAAAAGAAGTATTTAACATAATGTAAATTTGTAAGTGAAAGAGTTTATTATTTTAAGAAATTAGTAACGAGTGTTTATTTCTTTTCTTTTCGGCAAGGTCGTGCCGGTGCCTGAATAGCAGAACGTCTGTAGCCACCGAGTTCATAAAACGTAGAAGGTTCGTGGGTGCGGGGGGAGGGGGGAGGGGGTGATTTATTGTGCTATATGCTAAGTTGACTGTTGATAAAATGGAGCTATCCGACACGGCACGACGGATGAAACGGAGTCTCAGACAACCGAATGTTGGATAAAAGGAACTCTACTGCATATTGTTTGTTGCGTAAAGAGAAATTAATTGTATTACAACGAAAACTAATTTTGTACTGTACTGTGATTATTATCTTTATAATAATGAATTTGAATCCGCATTAACTGAACAAAAATTGCAAGTAACTATTTTGAGAAATATCTTGATTTTTCTCACTCCCTCCAGTAGAATGCCACGACGTTGTCACATCACGGAATAGGCGTTTTGGCATCTCGCGGTTAGAATTATCTACGTCCCATGCATCTTGTGACATTTGGCTTACATTGACAGAAAATTTTTGGATTTGTTTAAAGGCATTATTTCCTAGTTCCTCTCTAATAATGTCATTTCCGTTTATAATCCGTCATAATGTAACACACTAAGAATGCGCATTTTAGACATTTTCATTCTTATCATTTGTTCTCCCATTAATGTGTGTCATTATGCTCCATATAGTAATATAGATATGACTATTTCTCACTAGAATTTTACCCTAGCATGACGATAAAGTAGAATTTTAAAATTTTAGAGAGTGGTGTGAAGATGGCAGTCTTCTGGGTTGTTGCACCTCGTGGTCTGGGGGCCCTGATGATGGAAGCAACAAGGATCTCTGAAACGTCGGTAAACTTCTACCAGACTACGCGGTGCAACAACCCAGAAGACAGTGGTGTTATTTTCCACAGCTGTAAAAACTTCAAATCCTACTTGGTCTGGTGTTACATTAACATGACAAGTGTAAAATTCGTCCATTATATGGAGAGACAATGTTTTGCCTCAAGTCCAATGGATTACCTAGAGGTGAAGACGAGTGAATGCTGTCCTTCCTCTTGCTAACCTAACCTCGAAATCTCCGTTTCTTACACTGGGAAGTTTTTTTTTCTTCTCATCGACTAAGGAACGCAGGCTTTGATTCTTTTGCTTTAGTACAAAGAAGTGATAAATGATAGCACGAAGGGATTTATCCTGCAGGAAAGAAGGGACAGTGAGCTTTCTTCTGAAAGTAAACACAATTCAACATGTTCTTTGGGCGTGTACAAAAGAAGGCAGGCATGTTACAATTCTTTATCAATACGAAGTAATTCCGGTGATTACATTCTAAAGAATAGGAAGCCAATGGGATAGTTTCAAGCGGGTGGCAGCTGCATCAACACAGACGAATTGTGACTGATGGGAACATACGACACGTAACTACGTGGCCAACAGCGCCCACATACCGTGCGCAGTAATTATCGCACGATAATGGAAGTGAAAATACTGATTACTTTAAATACAGTTGTACAGTGTTTTTGGCATACTGATTTCGTCACAATCAAATTTTTGTAAATGTTTGTATATATTTTCGCGTCCCAGGAAATCGATTTGTACTTATCATCATTATCCTCCTTATCGCTAGCATCACCGTCGGAACATATTTGTTTCTAGCCCAAAAAAGGTTTCCTTGAGACGGTGCGATAAATTTTGTTAAATTTCTCTCTTAGGCTTCGTTCAATGTGTAAATTATACAATTTTCAAATTATGACGTTTCGAAATCCGAATTCTCACTTTATAATAAGTAAAGAAGGGGGAAGCTCTCGAAATGTTATTATTTTATAATTTAGTCGACAAATAAACTCTAAAGAAGCAGTTTAACACATTTATTTATCTTCTGCACAGAAAAATAATACTTCTATAATCGATGGAAGATTTCTATTAAGCTACTGGTTTACAGAATATGCATTGTTATGTGTCTGATATCAAATAAGTACGTAACTAATATTTGAATAATAATTATTATTATTAAGTGTTTTGTCTTACGACAGGTCCATTGCTCTGCCCAAACAGAGCTCTCCAGTTGTCCCTATTCTCGGCTTCTCGTTTTAATTCCTGGAACGTCATCTTCTTTCCTTGTTTAAGGTCGTCGGTTAGCTGTATCAATCTTC
>NW_019060627.1:387580-436572 GCF_000696155.1 Zootermopsis nevadensis | reverse complement strand
CGATACATGTCTTCCCAGCATTCGTTGCGGGAGTTGTGACGATTACAGACGCCCAACGAGCAATACAAAGTGTCGTAGTTAAACTTACAATTTCCTTCACAAATTCCAGGCAGGTACTGCTTATGCGACTGACCTGGAAACAGACGCAAAGTACGTAGTAAGCTGTCATCCGACTCTGCACGTACGGATTTTTTATTCATCCCTTAGTACTGCAATTCTAGTAGGTGGACCACCCGCAAGGTACCGTTGAACTTCCTCGGGGAAACACTGGCCCACGGCTCCGGAACAGCCTGTGAAAGATTTACGTGACCAGACAAGGACAGTCTCTTCACTTCCGTAATAAAGAAGAGACGGGGTGGCTCCAACAGAAGGGGATTGGCTACCGACTGACACCCGCTGCGTGGCAGGGTCTCAAATCCCGACAGGGGCAAGAAAATTCTTTTCTCAGGGTCTCACGGCGCGATGCAGAGTGAATAAGGATTGCTGTTTTCTTTGATGTTACTCAGAAAGGTGTGGTAACAATTTACGATGTCTCAAATGTGTTTACTGCCTCCAAAGCACCTCTAAAAAGTCGGCAAACTTCTAACAGACTACACGGCGCAACATCCCAAAAACAGGTATGTCCAGGAACATTTTCTTCGCCAAATACAAAATACCTCTAAGACATTCTATCCAGTAGATATTAAGGGCTAAGGCTGTAAGACTTGAGGTTCTCACAGCGGTGAGTATGAAGATTTCTGTCTTCTAGGTTGTTGCGCTGTGTAGTCTGGGAGATGTTTACCAACGTTTCAGAGGTCATACTGCCACCATCATCAGGGCGATGAGTATGAAGATTTCTGTCTTCTAGGTTGTTGCGCTGTGTAGTCTGGGAGATGTTTACCAACGTTTCAGAGGTCATACTGCCACCATCATCAGGGCGATGAGTATGAAGATTTCTGTCTTCTAGGTTGTTGCGCTGTGTAGTCTGGGAGATGTTTACCAACGTTTCAGAGGTCATACTGCCTATATGACCTCTGAAACGTTGGTTAACATCTACCAGACTACACAGCGTAACAACCTAGAAGACAGAAATCTTCATACTCATCGCCCTGATGATGGAGGCAGTATGACCTCTGAAACGTTGGTAAACATCTCCCAGACTACACAGCGCAACAACCCAGAAGACGGAAATCTTCAAGGGCTAAGGCTGCCGGAACGTGATTCTGATTACTCTTAACAGACTCCTATGAGGCCAAGAATGTATGCAACTTTACCTACACGCACCTTTGCAATTTTATAGCAGAAACAATAGATACACGCGATACTTAAATTCTGATTACGTGTCCATTAATAACGCGGGTGTACAAGAAACTGACTTAACTTTATCATATCTCCTTAAAGCAGCTCATTGTTCTATGTACTAATATGTATGTAAGGCCCACAACTTGCATTTGGTACGTTCTATAATACGGGGTATGTGTAATTAAATATTAAACTGTTTTAAGCAAAGTCCTTCTTGAGAAGACAGTAGCAGCTCAACTAAAACAAGGGAAATGCTATTTACTCTGTGCATACTAAACTGTTGGTTACTGTTAACAATATAATTTCAGCTTTCAACCCACTCACCCTCGTATTCCCTGGAACAATTAAATGAAGTTCTGAGTAGAAACAGCCCTGCAGCAAAGCTACGTAAATATTAATGAAAACTTGCAGTTTTTCGATCCAAAACTACAAAACCTAGTCTTGAAAATTAAATGGATATGTGTTGTAAACAGCCTTATTAGTGGCCTTAAACTTCTAATAACTGCATCATAATTCTAGCTCAACACTCACTGTTAACCACGTTCACAGAATACTTTCTTTTGCCTTAGTAACAGTCTGCTATTTTTAAAAAAAACAGCATTATCATCACCGATATAGCCCCGACCACCACCGAACAAATTTTACTGGTTTACTCAAGTTACTCTTGAGTGCTATAAGTATTATATAGTTTGAACTGCTGTCTATAAGCTAATGGCATATTACGGTCTGGGTTACCCATTAACATTCATTGTGTATGGTTGAGCGAGTGGTTGAGTCACTGAGCAAATTGAAGTATTATCACAGTCTCTACATATTACATCGGTTTAATATTCCCAGCTGCTGATCTGTAACAAACTACGACAACCATTTCTGATGTTTGGTTTATAGTTTAAAGAATTCATTCGTTTTATTTTGTGGCTTGGTATGAGAAATTTTCAAAATCAGGAATTTCAAGGTCAACTCAATTATGTTGGGCTATTTAGGAAACATGTAGACAGGTCATCAGCCATGGTAGGTCAGCGGTTCTTTGGTGGTGTTCAGAGGAACGTCAAATTAAATGCGCTTGGTTGTATGATATATGACATAAAGCAGACCAACTTGTATTCCTTCTTAAGATATTTAGCTTTCAATAATATTGCGTTATTTTTAGCCTCAATATTAGTTTATATATTTATCCAGATCTAGCAGATTTATTCTTGTAAAGCTAATATTTGCTCGGCTGGTCAAGAAATATCCTGTCGTTTATGCAAACCAAATTTAATTACCTTGTTAGTAAGAGCCTACCATGCCCTCATTCTGTTCCAGACGAATCCTATTTACATTCTCATCCATTTTCAATATAAAATTTGTTATTATTCTCCTATTTATGTCTGCATCTTCCAATTGTTTCATATTTCTAAACTCATCACTTGCATGCTTATTTATTCTTTCTCGTTCGTGCTACATGCCCAACAAAATAGTTCTCTTTTTTGTTTCATCACGCTAATAATGATTAATGAATATTACTAATCACTAAACTTCTTATGCATTTTTGTCTTTTCTTCTGGTATATTCTTCCTTCATAAGATATAAATAAGTTCATCAACCTTTGTTAGTCATTAAGTTAGGGGAGCAAGTTTCAATAAAATAAGTTACAATGTTTTGAATTTCGATCCCTATGTTCTTAGATAAGAGTCCTGAAATCAAAGGGTTCTGTACTGAACGATAGCAGTCAGTTCCCGATTTGGACCTACTTAACTTCGTCATAAATATACGATGCTTGGCCAAATTAAACCCGATCATAAATTGCTCTGGGCGAAGGATTACAGGTCGCGAAACATAGTCCCGTAAGCGGTTGGCGCATGCATACCATTGGTACACCCACAGATTGATTCCCTCCGCAGAGAATTCCATGGCCTGTTGCTTGAATATTAGCGTCGTCTTTGTCCGACCCTAATTTACGACCCTGGTCAGCATGCCGGGTCCCTATTTCTTGACGGCGCTACGAAAGTCTTGGAGGGTTTCAGCGCAGACCTATGTACTGGTGGTGATATCAGGGTTGTTGAACGCCAGGATCAGTGGTCCACCGATATCGAAGAAGGCAGTCGCGTTCGGACGGATTCCACGCATGGAACGCCACAATTTAATGATGTTACACCGTTACCGCTGGGCCTGAGACACCCTCCATTTTGCACTGCTCGATTTCGGCTGATGGTGTGCATGCACACAGCCATGTTATCACCTGTTATCGGTCGTATTCCCTGCAAGGGCCGTAAACGATTTATAATTTGTATTTGTTGTTATTATTACCAAATATCTGAACTATACCACATTTTATTAAGATATACTAATTATCTATTTATTATAGTTTTGCCTTCCATTCTGGATATGAGGTTAGACCATGTAACTATTTTGTATCTAAACATATCTCTACAACAGCAACTAATATAAATTAAATTTCTTCTTTGTGTTGTGTAGTCCATGTCATTCCCTAGTAAATTATCTGCATCGGCACAAACCAATCAGATTCCTATCTCTTCTAATTTCCTTTCACCTCCCTAATAGAGCATTTTAGGCGAAGTTAAAGACCAAAAACCACTGTCATTCAAACATGTTTTTAAGACCAATATGAAGAGGAAGTGCGTCAGATGATTGCTTACCTGCACGAACTTCGCTCCGGTATTCGTTAATTAGTGTGTAACTAGGTTTCTGGTTGTGTCAGATGAGGTAAAAATATTTTTCAGCCCTAGTTCTCTTCTGAGTTATCGATTATTTTGAAGTCTGTAAATTCCTTGCTTATTGTTCTACTGTATAACATTTTTCTATAATATAAAATATCTGATGAGTAATTGGTCCAATACTTCAGAATCTACATTAATTTTCACTAATAATCTAATCTACACATGAAGTTAAACATTGAGAGAAGAATGCTGGATAATATTTTGTATGAGGAAAATTTGCAAATTCTCTTGCTACGCCCAAGCTGAAGGACCTGCCCTTGTCAGCGATGTGTAGCTACTTATTTATGTATTTGAAATAATACAACACAAATACATGCTGAATGCAATAAATAAATTCAAAAATAAGGTCTGTTGATGTTGGACTCACGGATAGTAACGCCGATTGACTTTTAGATGAACACAAAATTTTCGGAGGAATATACTTCCTCCATTTTCAGTCCTGAATACTTCCTCTTCTTCAGGGATACAGATGAAAGCAGTATGTTCCTCCGAAACGCTGGTATGTAGCTGCAAGTCTTCACGGCGTTACAATCCAGAAGATCTACATTGACATCTTCCCCGCCGTGAGAACTGAAATCGCATAAATATAATATCTGTATGCTTTGTAGTACCTCTACTGTTGATTCGTTCTGTCAACACATTTGTGCATACAGTGAAACTACATCAAGACGAGTTAGTACCGACAGCGTGAGGCGCACTGACTCTGTTTAATGCAAATGTCTCTTATGCCATTGTAACAATTGAGCAGACTCCAATCGACACACAACGCGTTCTGCCTTCACTGTTCATTTATATGGTAATGTCGACCCATCTCTCATTAACATACATTACGGATGCGACTATGTGTTAGAAACTGGGCTACATCCCCTTGAATGCCTAAGCGCCTCTTTATCCTTCGTTTTATTTCATAATGTAGCTGCAATTACAGCATTAAGAACATATAAAACACTAAAATATGGCTCGAATTTTAATCCAGGTATTTCGAACAATAGTTTCACTCTAGACTTTCCCCTCAAATATCATTTAACGGACGTAGAAAAGACAAGATGCTACCTCCGTTCAGCTTCATCATCCAGTCTTGAGAAATAAGAGTTAAGTAAGCTAAAGCGAGAAAGAATAGAACAAGAAGAACAGTGGCAATAATTACATTAACTCTAAATTACTCTAATCATGTTATTTATTATATAGGTAGTTATATGTATGGCTCAGGAATGTACCCCGCCCGTTAGCTGCTTAGTTAAACCATTTTATGTGACATAAACTTCAAAATGAATTAAGTTTTACAATAATATAGGTGTCAGTAAATGTATAATTTGCATGAGAGTTATGCTGTTTCTGTGCAGAATCTGTTCAAACATGGCTACCTTTTTGGTTGTTGCGTCATGTAGTCTGGTAGTCGCTGATCGCCCAGGTAATGGAGGCAGCAAGAATCTCTGAAACGTCAGTAAACTTCTACCCAGAAGACAGTTATCATTATACTCGCAAATGATAGAATCTCAAATTTCATGATAAGTACAGGCGAATTTGAGGTTTTCACGACGGTGAGTCTGAAGATTGGTGTCTTCTGTGTTGTTGCACCCTGACGATGGAGGCAGAAAATGACCTCTGAGATGTCTGTGAACATCCAACAGACTACACTGCGCAACAACCCAGATGACAGCAATCTTAAATTACAGGTGATTTTGCTGATATATTATTATTTTTATTATTATTTAGTTTATTATTGTTGTAGTTTAGTCGTCTTTATCATCATCATCAACATCGTCCTTGTTTGTCGTCATGGAGATTTCCACCTTCATATTTAACCTTTGCCGTTTATTCCCTCATGAGCGTTTCTCTGACACGTGTCCTCTCATTACTTGTCCTCATTTGTACATCTTGTCTGACATAGCCACTCCACCTTGTCCTTGGTATCCCCTACTGATTGCTTAGTCAACATTTGTAGTTTCTGATGTTCTAAAACGAATTCTATCATCGTCAATCTGCAGCACATTTGCATACCTTTGTATTCCTACTATTACAAATTTTACCTGCGCAGTTTCCAGTTTTATATATTGTCCAATGTTTTCGTATCCGGTTCACACTTGTTATTTTCTTAATACACGTTCGCATTTCCTCTCCATGGAAAATACCCAGCATAATAGAAGAGCAATGGAGGAGGATATGGGTCATAAAGTGAGAAGAACGAAGTAATGATAGACCATGTAGAACAAAGTAGGCCAGTTGTTCCATCGCCCCTAAATAGCGAACTTTTACAAGAAAATCTTCGGAAGTGTGAACAAGCATTGACGACGTTTGGTTAACAGCCTCGTTGCGATTCAAGTGTGCTCTCAAGTTGCTCTATACAGACGCTGCTGCCCCATCAACGTACCTTTAGTGCACTTCTTATACACTCTAGCTGGTTTCTATTGACGAAATCTAAACTCCGTCCGAATTCCTGGACATCGCATTACAGACAATTGTAGTCTAATGTAGTAAGTTTATCTAAATTATTCTTAAACTGCGTAATTGTATCATTAGGAATTTAGGAAAGTTCTTGGTGAAGGTCTATTCTTTATTACTAGATGCAGACTGTGTACTAGGTAGTAATTTTTTTACCAGTCAGAGGTTTAAAGATTGATATTTGCACACGATTAGATGCTAAACTACCAAATGTTGTGGTGTATCAGTTGGCATTCCGTCTTCGTGTTAATGACACACTTCTTTGAATCTCCACCAGAAGAGATTGACTTTTATGGATGGTTTTCTATTCTTTTTCCTTTAGTTCTGATAGTTCGCTGAACTAGTAAAGAAATTTCTCGCCTTTTATAGAACCTGAATGTCCATCACAAGAGGTCGCCACTTCTCTCTATCAGATAAACGCAATCCACGCTCTTCAACTCTAATGTCTTAAGATGTATTTTAATATTATCCCCATCTACGCCTAGGTCTTCTAGGTGATCTTTTCCCTTTAGGCATTCCAACCAGAATTTCAGAACTTATTTCATATATCCCATGCGGGCTATGTAACCCTACCCTACCATCATCCTTTTACATGTGAGAACAAACATCAATTTTTAGAATAATCTGTAATATCTATTTTAAGTTGTATCTCCGCCGGTAAACTTATGGATAACTACTATACGCTACCAAACAGTTTTTTCCCAAGAAATATTAATTATTTTTGAAACTAATCTTTAAAATCCTACAGTATTTTCAATCACAGAAACATTTAGTTGTTAGCATGTAATATTGATTAGCTGTAATTGTTGTTCTCATCGGAATCTTAAAACGTAGAAGTAAATATGTTTGTTTCGTGTGGACTCCATGCTATTATTATTTAGTCTCCTAGAAATGAACATGATAAAAATTTCCCTTAGATTTGACAGCCTCAACAGAGAATGCAACTCGTGGTAATGCCTGCCATTTCGATGCATTTGACAGTAGGAACTGAAAATTTTAACCATTGCGTTACATCAAATGTCACAGCCTTCATAATGAGTTATGTAACAACCAACGTATTGGTATTCCTGTAGGACATACGGACATGGTCATACTTCGAGCCTCTTGGTTCAACAAAAAATTCAACCAACATTTTAGATAAAGAAAGAAACAATGTAAAATACAAATACGAACTTCTTCTGGAGCTGCTTGAGTATCGCAGAAATTACTGCGTACTGCTTCCATCATTACGGGCGCTGATGATTGAGATAATAATCACCTCTGTAAAGTCGGTAAACTTCTGCTAGACTACACTATCATCTTTATACTCGCTGCTGTGAGAACGAGAATGTTTGAAACAGCGAGTTGTCGCTTTACTGCTTTGTAATTGTCATGCAAGAAATAAAAGAACGTTCGCAATTCAGAATATCTTCACGGAAGGAAAGTACGTGGCAGAACTTGTTTGAATTACCGTTTCATAGAGTGCAGCACTTACAGGTATCTTAAAAGGCAGCGTTAAAGTACGCAATCTAATGAACGTCTCGTTATGAATAATCTGTGAAGACGGATCAAATACGAAGCAGCACTAACTGTGCGCAGGTGAAGGCTGTGCTGCTGACAGGCGGTGTGAAAGAGTTCTTAAAGGGAAACTGGTCTTCTGAACTGCTCATCCAAATCGGCTTCGAAACTAGTCTGAGAAAGTTGCGAGATTCTTCCGACTTATCTCCTCTTCATGTCCACTTTCTTTTTTCTAATCTTCCTATTTTAATTTCCTCCTTCGTCTTATTTCTTCTCTGTTGCTTATTTTATGTTCTGGTAATTGTAATTCTCAATGACTCTGACTTAATGTTTCATGACGTCCGCTGATTTTCTCGTTGTCATTAAATTCTTTGCAATCTGCTCACGCTGAATTGGCCATATCAACGATAGGAAGTTGATATAAATCAACTTAACCTTTTGCTTATGATTCATAGGTTCTTGCTGCTGCAGCAAGCACCTATGAAACGTCGGTTAACTTCCCCCAGACTACACGGCTCAACAATCCAGAAGACATCTTCACACTTACCGCCATGAAAACCTGGCATCTTACGGGTAGTGTAAAAATTACATAACCCTTAACTATAAAAAAGAACTTAGTTTCGGTTACCCCATTTCGGATGGTAGTTGTCCTGGGTAATCAAAATTCTTGGCAGGCGGATAAATGTATGAGATATGAAAATTAATCTCAAACCCTGGGAGCCAGCTGCTTTATCCACAATTTTATTTACCATATACTTTATATTTAAATGCACTTCCCTGTTAATAATTTACTTCGACTCTGAAATTGATGTTGAATACATCGATAGCTAGATTATTCACCGAATTCCATACCCATTCCAACAAAAAGCATGATCTTCCTATTAAATAATTCATGTATACGCATATTTATAGGAACATAAGGTGTTCCAAAAGTTTGTTATCTCTGTGATAAATTGAATATTTCCATACCTCTAACTGACAACTTCGATGTGCTTGTGGATTCAATTGCTGCTAATTGTTATGTTGTCACATTTGTTTAGTGTTTCTCATCTTTACGTTAAAAGAGAAATCAATGTATCTGACTGACCCTGAAGCCTATACATTATTAAAACAAAAGAACGGATAAATGACAACTATCAGTACATTTAAATAGTGCATTTTATTTCCGCGTGACTTATGACGATTACTCCTTCTATGATTGTAGATGCGACAAATTTATCCACTCGATTATTTCAACAGAAGTCGATTTCAGTACTTGACATATTCCATTAAAATATTTCGCCATCTCATGTGGTAATCAATCCTTAATCACTACCAGTCGCAATGAATTACATCACTTTCGTTAACCAACTATTTATTATATTCTGCGCAGATTAATACAGTTCGCTTGCTACTCGCGAGGTAAGCAAAATGTCCTAACAGGTATAGTAACTTAACTGCTTTCGATTTCGTCAAATAGCTCCAATGCGTTTCATATTTCGAACTCAACTTCATTTCTTTTTCTTCTAGGTATTATTAAAATATTGTTTCATAAAATATAACCTCATCAATCATCATCACGTGTTTATATATTTTATTTAATATATTAATAATAATATAATGCACAAACTCGACTCGCAAATATTCTTTTACCTGTTGAGTCATAGCTCTATAAAGTTAGTCTACAAACTCGTTCAGATGGAATATGTAGTATATGTTTATAGACTAGAAATATTACGCATTTTAGACAACTGAAACATTTTTCTGATAAATTTTATAAGGTCGAGTTGATCTTTATGTAGTCCTACTGTAAAGTGTGGATTATACTGGACCGCTAAAGCGACTCAACACACCACGTTGCATAACTCCGGTACGTGTTCTGGGGGTTAAAAAATGGGGACAGGCAGACAGAGGTCACTTTATTCCCGTCATGGGATGAGAGCAGAGACGTGGTATCGCTCATGCTAAAAGTTACTCTTTAAATCAACGTGCTTCAACCAGCGACCCGCTAGACGGATCCGGCCCGCGACCACTTGTAATCCGGCCAGCGAAAGTATTTGTGAATTTGTTACTAGTTAGTACAAACCCATTTTTTTTTCGAAGTTGATATTTCGTCACTGGTAAAAGAACATTCTGCTCAGTGCTCTCACTAAAGTAATTGACTTTAAAACATATGACGTAAGTTCTGCTGATACAAAATTTTATTGTATCAGATACAAGCTGTTAAAGTAGCGGATTTCAAATAATTTGTGAAAATTGTGAGAGATACAAGCTATTGCAGGAACAAATTTAAAATAATATACAACTCTATAGTAGTTTGTGAACATTTAAATAAAGCAATGGTAATTTGTCGTTTCTGAATAAGTATTATAAAAGCCAACGACAATGTAAAAATAGTGACAGTAAGGGTCTTTTGGGCTTTGGGCCCAACAGGAAAACTATTCTGGCCCGAGCGAGAAAATAAGTTGGAACACCCTGCTTTAATAATAAATCCTGCTAGCTATGCTGTGACAACTGCGCAATGACCAAAAAGGGCAAGAAACAGACGGCAATTACAACTTTGTCATTTTAATTAAAACGCCAGTTCATGCAATCGTTTATTTAATAATTACAGACTAATATTGGGCTTTTTAGAAATAAATTATAAACGTCAAACTGAAATCAGTTACAGTTAACATGCGCTTTTACAACATATGGTTCTAATAATCTGAGTTGGTACTACACGTAAATTAAAGCCCTGTCGCAATTCTTCCGGCCTGCTCGGTCATTATACCACGAAACGAAACGGAACAGCTGCTTTCATACACCTCATAGCCCGTATGTTTCCAGCCCACTGCTGCATTCACACGAAACTATTTAACATCAAAGAAACTTGTAATCTGATTTACGCAACATTTCGGTTTGTATCTTGGCTTCCTCTTTTCAGAGAGGTGACCTATATTCTACTCAGACAGAGGCTAATGCTCCTTTGATCGGGTTCGTGCCATCATAAAGCCTCCGTCTGCACAGAACAATGCAGGAAACAGGAGCATACAATAAAGATCCTAGATAGATATAAACCTGCAACCCAAGTGCTTCCATGATCTCACTTCGTGGGACCACCGAGTCTGAATACACATAACTAAAAAGGGAAACAATATTAACCTCATATCGCCTACTGTTAACATATGAACACCACATAATAAAATATAGCAATGCAGAATCTAGCCTTTCACACAGATACAAGTAATGCTTAGAGGATTGGATGAAATTCATCGCAGTTAATTTTAATAAATCCAATAGTCACAAATCATTTATTGTGTCCTTGCTGCTTCCATCATCAAGGCGACTTATCGCCCTGATTATGGTGGCCTCTGAAACGCCGGTGAACGTCTACCAGATTACACGGCGCAACAACCCAGAAGACAGCCATCTTCAGACTCACCGCCTTGAAAACCTAAAATCCTACATTGGTTGAAGTGATTCAGGGGTTGGACAGTTGGCGAGCCTGTGTGAAGACAGCTATGAACGAATTAATTTTAGGATCTATTGAAACTATGAATGTCTAAATAAAGTGTGTAATTATCTACTACACAGTAACCTATATAGTTAAGAAAACACCGTTAAATACACTAAGATAGAAGATACACGTCTGTTACCACAAGCAAAACCTTTTGTTATCCGCAATGAAAACAGTAAACCGAGGCCCAGTCCTCCGGGGGTCATCAATTGCTTCACGATCTGACAGCCATGTGCCATCAGCTCTCCATTTGTCGAACGTCATGGAAGCGACGACACTGGAACGTAATGACTACCGTTCTTTACGTGGACAGGTCCACAGAGACACATGTTATCGCCTGCTGTTTCCTTAGCAACTCAAGTCCAAATGTTTTTGTGGTGTAGATACGTCCTTTGGAGCCTTCCCGTCCTTCTTACCTTCACGTGATGCAATCCGTCATCACAGACAAGGCTCTGCAAGGTGTGCAGGAAATGATGCTTCTGCAGTCTTTCTTAAGTTGGTTTAAGTTCTGTCTGATCTATCACACTTTGATTTTAATCTGTTTGCTGTATTAACAGTCCAAAATAAATAATTCAGTCGAGTAGATCAACCAAGACAGAGAAAGGGACAGGATGATAATATTAGAAAGGATTTACGAGACTACAGAATCACATTATAAATTTGTTTTTTTTCACATTTATTTTTCGTAGTGCAGACTTGTACACAAAACATTGAAGTCTACTTAATCAGTGAAGCAGTGGCCTTCAAAATCAACTAAACGAACATAAAATTATGTGATAGAATTAAAATATGTCTGCTGTACGAAGTTGTGTCTATATCAGTTATGTGGTCAGGCGTTGTACGGACACCACAAAAGGAATACGTCTTGGTGCTTTCCAATCGAGTTTAAAACCTTCCCTTTTCACAAACTGCGAGACGAATCTCCTTTGTCTTCCTTAATTTTGGATTCTGAGCATGTCTGATCCAAATGTGCGTAGCGCCGTGTTGTCGGGTTAGTGCGTTACACACCTAGAGTGATCTGTAACGTAGACCAAGCCATGCATTAATCAGCTAGAAACCACAGTGTGACGTGTGTTACTCAACTATGCTGTCATATCCACAGTAAAACTTACGACTTATCTTTCATATAGTGATTTTTACGGTTATGGCACCGTACGTGGTTACAAAGGTTTCGGAGTAATTAGCAGCTTCCATCTTCAGACATAATCCTCAAATCACATATGATTAATCACAAAAAGCTACGTGTAGAAATTGTAGGACAAAGCCACGAAGATGCAAGGAGCGTGGATATAAAATTTCACTCTTCTGGACCTTGGATCTAAATTGATCTGACTGATGAGTATCACGCTTTGCCATGCTTTACCTGTATAGATATGCCTCTTCTAGGAGGACCCCAGATCCGGTCTAAACGTTGTGGTGAGGCGATGAACTCTGTCCTCACCGGGAATATAACCCTGGCTGTTTAGCCCTCAAAAAATCATGACTGCTGTAACTCGGTTGAATGAAACAGATAATACAGAATATTGAAATTACAATCTGCCTTAGCAACTTCTGTTATTAAAAAATTACTTCCTTCGGAAATTTGTTGCCATGCTATCAAAGACGCACTTGAAAAGTCATCAGACTGCAAACACAGTTTATAACATCGCAATTAAAAGTAATATTAAAATATCTAGTTTTTATTTATTATGTAATATAAAGACAAACTTTATGAATAAGACTATCCTATTCTTACGTTACTTAGCAGTTCAAATTACAGTGGTAATTATATTTACCTCCTGATTTAACAGTTTGTCTCTATGTATTTATGGGATTAATATGATTTTCAGAGTAACCAGTGACTACTTTTTAAATAAACATTTGTAAGACTTGAGGTTCTCACAGCGGTGAATATGAAGATTTCTGTCTTCTGGGTTATTGCGCTGTGTAGTCTGGTCGATGTTAACCAACGTTTCAGAGGTCATACTGCCTCCGTCATCAGGGCGATGAATATTCATCGCCCTGATGACGGAGGCAGTATGACCTCTGAAACGTTGGTTAACATCGACCAGACTACACAGCGCAATAACCCAGAAGACAGAAATCTTCAAATAAACATTTGTTTTTAAACGGTTCATGACAGTGTTTTGAGCCCCCGAATTATATAATGTGGAATAAGAAGATGATATTCTTGCATTCGCCAATAGAAACTGAATAAAACGAAGATAATAATCAGTTGGGGGACCTTTAACTCTGCCCAAACTCGAATCGGGTCATATGAGTGAGATCTATTTGTCTCAAACCCAGCTCCTCTGCAGCGTGAAATATTGTCAATATGTGCTAAAGTAATTGTAAGGTCACGTAAGATTTAGGACCGTGTCTTAGCGTCACGACACAGAAGCGAACAGGGGCGGTTTTCCCCACTGGCGGTGGTCTTTAAACCCTCTGATTTGTGTTGTAAATGTCGCTGTAGCTGTTAGAACTCGCGAGCCGAGCCCTGTTGCCCAGTCAGCCTCGCTACATCTGCTGACGTACTCTGTGTTTCCGTTCCGCCTTCGGAAGAACATCTGAGGCCCGGGCAGTTGAACCCATGCATTAACTATTTACCATTTGTGTGGGTCTTCCCAAAGCACTCTAAATAATGTGAGTTTAAATAATTCCCAGTAGTTTCCCGTTCGTTATGTGAATTTAATAAAACGCTTGCTAAAATAGCCCTGGCCACGACACAAATAATTGAAACGAGTTTGTGTTTATTTTAACACTGTAATACACGAGAATTGACCGGAAATGGAATGCTCTGTGGCACTGTCTTCATTACGTACATACATACGTATTTACGAACTCTTATTTAACTTTATTCGTTCGTTTCACTATTTATTTTTTACTAATTTAGAAATTTGTTACTTTAATTATTAGTTCGTATACTTTTTAATTATTCGATTCATTATTTACTTACTGATTTGCTTATTATTTGTCTGCCAGTTTTACAGAGCAGACAGTAGTTTAGCCTATTCTGTCTGCTCCTATTTCGCCAGAGCGTCTGTTCTTTGGTCTAGCAACGTATTTTATCTCACTAGATTACATGTGAAAAAAACCCGAGGGAGTGTCTTTCTCTCCAATACTCAATTATTTTATAATTCGAGTTAAAAATTTTTTGTGTTCGTCTAATAACGTTTCCCTCTTTGTCTAACACAGCTCATACTGCATATTTTCTTAGCAACTGCAACCCTAATGTAGTGATTCGATTGTTATGAACTGGACTTACAGTTTATTATCATAAAGCAATTTGCCTCTTGTCATTTTCATACTGTTTCAATATCGATTCTTCTGAGTTTTGTATGACAGGCCGATATTTACAAACATACTCGTATATCATCATCATCGTCATCATATCTGTCAAGGATTTTGGGCCTTGTGACCCGTTCCGGCCTCAACCGTCATATATTTTTTCTGTAAGCTCCGAAATTGACATAACATCGATGAAACTTCATTTGGCTGTTGGTAAATTACGTCGATTTGGTGAAACGGTTAAACAAATTCTATGAAGTTTTGTGTGCAAGTACGCGATTTGAGGTTCCGTTTGCAGTAAATATGTCAGTGCTAGGTTATTGTATTTTGACGCTCTGTGGAATTCGACATGGGCAGCATGGTTTCGAAGCAAGATAAGGCTCCCATATTCAGGACTAACGATATACTTAACTCTGTATAGTAAGACTATCGAATTGAGGATGCGGCTTATCGTTGTTGAGAAAAAAGCGGTGGGAAGAATCTTTGGGCCGAAGAGATTGTGACTGATAGACTGTAAAATTATATAATGAGAAGCTTCGTAAATGTACATAAATATTATTATGGTAAGTACAAAATGTTGATGGGGGAATGTTTTGATAAATGTCAAAGTATAACTCCAAAATGTGCCCGAGAGAGAGAGAGAGAGAGAGAGCGAGAGAATGAGAGGTGTACCGAACAGGTTAAGATGATTTCCAGTGGCGAGCTTTTGTATTAGCGGCGTTTAACCTTCAGTTTCTGTTACCACATTGTTTGTTTAATTATTAAAACCAAAACTAAAAAGACCATTTGAGAGACGTGTAGATGGGAGGATAATACTAAAATGCATATCAAGGTAAGAGACTTTTAGAGTTCTGACTGGATTAATCTGGCTGAGGATAGAGTCCAGTGGCAGAATCTTGTGAGGACGGTAATTAACTCTCGTGTTTCATAAGAGACAGAAGATTTCTTGACTAGGTTTTCTACTAGAATTTCTTGAAGAAGGATTTTGCACAACGGAGTTAGTTCTTGACTTACTATGTTTGAATCCTTTGTAACAAAGCGCTGTTCATGTTGGTTTTAAGAGCGACGTGCTGCTCTAGAATTAAGGTATTCGCCAGTCGAAACATTAATACTGCAGGAGTCTGCTCTGGCACTCGGCGTTTAGGCCGGGCCCCGTGGGATCACATCTTGATATCACTTCTCAGGCCGCAGTTTGGAAGAGAAGTGTTGGCCCGTGTAGAAGTCTCTTTGGTGGGATACTACTGTGCTTTCCCGCGGTAAAATTCTTCTTTTCCGAAAGAATTTCTGAAGGAAACAAGTGTCAGTCAAGCCCTGGCTTGTTGAATAAAACAGCTTACACAAGAAACATTTTTATCTCGTGCAAAGGAACAGGGGAAATTATGAGACGGATTTTGAAACTGTCTGTGGAAATTACAAGAAAACTTTCATATCAGTAAGTATTAAAAATAAATAATAAACCGTGCCCAGTTTTCACCAATTACTAATTTTATGTGACCAGAGAGGATTACATGGGTGGTGGGACATGCATTTTTCTTTGGAAAACCTTCAGCTGGAAGAAAGGAGCACATGGGGAGATTTAATTCAATTGCATTCATTTATTTAAGCCAATAACAGGCAAACACTGACAATACAAACAATAATAATGAAAGAATAATGAAAAGTATTACACAAACATATTAACTAAACTTATACATGTACAGTATTAAATATAACAGCCAAATACAGGCAAACCCAAAATAGAAACAATATTATACCCAAAGAAAAATAAATGAAGAAATATAAATAAAAACAAATAATCCACCTAGGGAACACTAATATAAATGTAAAACGTTAAATAAATATAAAAAACAGATAACGAAGCTAGATCATCTATCAAGACAACCTATCTAGATCATTTCCCTCATTGAGAACGTGCCCTCAAGGGAGACAATGTTTATGCGAAATACGTCAAAAAATTTACATACGTCATTTGCAGTGATGACGCACCTGGCTGAAGGACTATGTCTTAGCGCACTGCTCACAAGATAATAACAATCACAGTTAAATATGGTGTACAATTGTGGTCTGAACTTTTCTGTCTCGAATTAGGGACCAGAGAACACCATAACGAAGCTTCGGGTTCCGCAAAAGGAATAAACATTTCTATAACAATTAAGCAACTGTCAAGTTCTCAAGATTCAGGCCCCTGGGGTTACTATCTTCGTCAGATATCTAGCTATTTGGTTGAGTTGTTACTTAGGTAGTGAAATATAACTGGCTAAAATTTACGTATTATAGATAGATTGGACATGAAATAAATATTAATGTATAGTAATGTCATTTTTGGTTCATCAGAAGTAGTCCACTAAACGCCACTGACATTAATGTAAGTATACGTTTCTTATGTATAAATGTTTAAGTCTAGTCGGCGCATTGCAAACAGTGATTTTAACCAATGCTCCCTTGCATTGGTTAAAATCACTGTTTGTGTGTGCGTGCGTGCTGGCTAGCGATCGTGCTTTTTAGTCAAGTTGTGCCATTTGACGGAAACGTTTTCGCGGAAAGCTGCAATTGCTTATAAAGTGAATATTTTAAAATTTCACTCGATATAAAGTAAAAGTAACTGGTTTTAGAATATAATATTACCTTTTAGTATCGTTTTTTCGTCAGATAGACTTTTTCCAGTTTTCATTTCTGGTTTATTATTCAACTAATTTACAAGTGACTAGCCGAACGAATTAAGCATTATTTCACCGTTCAAATAGAAAGATAATGTTCTCTCTACGTCTAAGTACCACGTCATGAAGATGTATGGGGACTGGAGGTAAAGCTCCATGCCTTCTTATCCTCGACACTGGAAATTAAATTACTCAGTTTTACAGGTTGATCTGAGGTAGATCAGTCAATATAGTGACTGCTTATACGCTGGACGATCGTATATTTTCTCCCGACAGGAGAAGGGATATTTATCTTCATGTCCAAACAGTCTCTGAGCTCCACCAACCATTTTATCAGCATTATTTTCCGGGACAACGTTTGCAGGGCACAGGGCGAACTTATCCTAATTTCTAAAGTTACAAATCATGTTGTGAAACTGTTCATTGTAGGATTTGAGGTGCTAACGGCAGTGAGTACTAAGATGGCTGTCTTCTGGGTTTTAGCGCCGTGTAGTGTGGTAGAAGTATACCAAGGAGATTGCCCTGATGATCGTGGCAGCAGGGGCTTCTGAACGGTCGGTAACTTTCTACCAGACTACACGGTGCTACAACCCGGAAGACAGCCATCTGCTTTAGACTGTTTATTAATATAATAGGCTACCAAAACATACCTACTGTTATTATGGTGAAGAAAATCAAGGCAGACACGGAGGGTGGAACTTGTTGATTGTATTTAAAAATAATTAAATGATTGCAGAATTTTAGCGGAGAAATATTTTGGAAAGTGGTCGTTCTCTTACCGGCCAGTAATTCGGCATACGTTTCATTTAACGAATGGGCGGAGTAAGAAAATAAGAAATGAGAATACCTGAAGATAAATAACGAAAGAAGAGAATATGTAGGCCATTAAAAATGAGTATAATCTTAAAAAATGCGACTGGATTTAAACCTCTCATTTAAGAAAACATGTATACTCTAAAATCATGTCATGCAACTTTCTTAACGAGTATAAAGTCTAGATGTGACATTTCACACGACCCATGACGAAATGACCGTAATATTTCTGTGGCCATGACAAGTAATGAAAGTCTAACCTTCTACCAAGGCGAGTATCATTTGCCATCTGTCACCTCATAACAAAGTGGAGGAAATGCTGTGGATTTTTTTCACTTATGAAACGTCTGTACTCGTAAAAAAAACATAATAACTCTAGGTATTTACCTTCTGGCGGAAAAAGTGGACTTGCGCTCGGAAACGATGAAATTCTAGAAACTAAGACACATTTGCGCACTGCGTTCCCTATTTCAAAAGCACGGACCTGTACACACATCGACAGGACATGCAGCACGAGTGGGTGGGAAGAAAAACACGTATAGAATTTGACCAAAAATCTGTGGTCATATGTTAGGCAAATGTAGTATTCAAACATTTGATTATTCGGTTTTTTAAAGACGCTTTCCCAGTTACATAAGTTTATATCTTATGTCATTAATATTGAGTAGGTAATGATTTCGGTGACGATGATTGCGACTTGTTTGAAACCACTACACCAAGCATGTCAAACTCAAAGACTAACACGGGCCAAATAAAAAAGGTTTAAGTTTATGTGGGCCGCAAGAAACAAAAATTCAATTTTCATAGAAACGTAGGTTTTTATTTCGAAAAGTATAGTATAAAAAAAACAAGAACAACGATAAAATTAATGTTTTCTTCCTGACACTTGGCATCTCTTCTCTCAAGTCAGTACAAGACTAATGACGTGGCACTGGCACGTGGTAGTAGGTATATAATCGGCTGCTAAAATATTCGCTGCTAGTATTAGTGGGGGGAAATGGTGCGCTTGCGCGTATGGGAAATGGATGCAACACAATTATAGTAATCAGTCATTGGCGAACGTTGTAGTTCGTTACTAATAATTATGTATAACAGAATATTGTAAAAATTAAGTTACGAAATTTTTATTAAAACGTTTCTTACATACCGTTATATTGGCTGGGCCGCAAAAATATTCGTTGTGGGCCGCATGCGGCCCGCGGGCCGCGAGTTTGACATGCTTGCACTACATCGACATTTTTGGAGATACTGAGGAAAGCCAAGTATCTAATTCAGTACAGTCGATAAACTGGCCGATATTTAAGTCGTGTAAATTATTAGTGACAATTTTGGAGCAGTATCACCACACTAGCACAATCAGTGTGACTCTGGGCAGCTGCTGGAATAATACGTACAGAATAAGTTGCAATTCGGAATTAGCAACATACAACATAGTACATTTTATCAAGAGACAAGATTAAAAGTACGACACAGATGGGGTGTAATACCTGGCTGACAAATTAATTAATTAATTAATTAACTCCATTTCACATTATGTTAATTAAACAATTTGTTATTACTGACTTCATCAGTAAATTGCCTTTTGTGAGATTTGAGGTTCTCAGAGCGAATAATATGGTTTTCATTTGGGATGCTGCATATTGTTGCATGGTCGAGCTTACTGCCCCCATAATCAGGTGGCGATTAAGAGAGATTAAGTTCCTCTGAAATGTCGATCATTCTCTGCCAGCAGCATCATAAAATTTTGCTACTGAATCCTTTATTTTGCCACTTAAATTATGGTTGCACCTAAATTCGACTTCGATAAATATTTTCCATCCATGCACACATATCTACATTAGTATTTTTGTATGCAGGTTTTCAACAAAATTTTGTATACATTTTCCTTTCCTCAACCGCGGTAAGCATATTTGTCCTCTTCACCGTTCTTGACAAAACCACGCTTAAAAAGGAAAGAATCTCCCGGTCTCCACAAATCGAAGTTATCAGTACGGAAGCGCTTAGGTCGCCATGGTGACTTCAGCGCGGTCTAGATGAACGGCAGTATTTTAAATATTTATGGATATAATCCTGAATGGACTTCACACTCTCCTACTAAACTTGTTTCCCCTCTTAGCTGCTTTTATCACCATCTTTTCCCTCACCTTTTCCTTTTTCCTCTCTTTTACTAGGTTCTAAACTGTTCCCTAATTCGGCTTTATGTTTTGGGCTTCGTGTTTCCCTGCCTAGAGAAAATGTTACCGAGTGCCTGATTGACGACAGCTGAGGCTGTTCGCCGGTGCTATAGCACTCACTGTAAACCGGAATTGCGGGTTGAAGTCCTCGAATTGTTCAGTGTTACGCGACGGTATCCAAAGGCTAGCGGGCCTCACGTGGCTCTCCAAACCATTTTATACGACCCCTAACATGTTTTGGGAACATGGAAAAGCGAGAAAGATAAAGATTATTTGCTACTGAGGAAAACTGATAGAAACAAACTTTATCTGAGCACAAGTGCAAACAATGGCAAAAGAAATTAATAAAATAATTCAAAACTGTGTAAGTCAATAAATTTAAAACC
Source organism: Zootermopsis nevadensis (assembly GCF_000696155.1). The sequence continues at coordinate 415,857 of NW_019060627.1, read as the reverse complement.
ATGTTACTGCACAAAAGTACGTTGCATCGTTGATCTAAACATATACAGTTTAACAAAATAATATGAAAACTACTGGTGTATTAATAACCGAATTTTATAAAATTAAGTTAAGTTAGTGACTCTCATAGTGTAACACTCATGGCTGTAGTAAGTAATACTTTGCACTAATATTTAGCTATAATAACCTTGGAGAAGGTCTTTTAGAGCTTCAATAACGAAGATGAATTACAGGTTTCAAATATCAGAATTTTATTCATGTAAGTTTCATAGTGATGGATAATGTATGTCAGATATAATTTGGGCTCAGCATCCTAATTTTATAAAAAAACGTGTTGCACGGATTTCGGATGTCTGTTCAATGTAGGTCCATACAGATAGAGGCGTAAGCATGAGATACCTTGACAACAAAGTAAAAATAACTTCTCAAAAAGTTGGTTGAAAAATACATGAAGAAGGAACCAATATTTATTGAGGTCCTGAAGATTTGTGACAGTGATAGTTTGCCATGTGAGTACAGTGGATTCCCCCATAACCGCCGAGACCGAGAGGTGGAACGGTTAATCAATAAGGTACTCAGTCCTGAGATACAGTCTTCGGATGGTGAAATAATAAATTAATAAATTGTAATAAATTGCAGCATAAAGTAAAATTAATTATCTCTGGCTTTAATATTATTATTTAAGCCTTTATTCTAGATTTCCCGCTTCCAGTGACGCTGAGCTCTACTGGAACTGTAACATTTGCAGATCACAATTCTTAGGTAACTAGAGTAGTAAGTTTTGACTGTGCATAATTCTCCTTACTAAGGCGCTGTGGAGAGACGAGTTTGTATTTGAGTAACGTTCCTGGCCTGCTTTTCAGACGCTGCTTGTGGTGTTAAAATTAACAAGCCTCATCCGGCAGATGGAAATCTGTTACTTGATATTGCTGTATAACTGAAATGAGTAAATTAATTTGTGTTTAAGTGGTGAAGCGTGTTTTGTCTCTGTTAATTTAAGCTCTCTGTACATCCGCGCTTGTCTTCTGTTCTGTGTTTAATTTCTGAAGGATAATTGATAATACGAATAAGTTGACTATGGGGAAAGCTAGCGGAAAACCACTGTATATAAAAAGTACGAAGATCAAACAGTAAACCTTCAGATCAAACAAAGTTTGAAATGAGGACTTAGTTCTTCTGGGCTATAACACCGTGTGAACTACGAGCGATTCTGAGAAACACACTTCATATTTTGGGCTAATATTGGGACAGTATTTTTCATCGAAAATTTTGCATCTACCTACGTGTCCACGTGTCTACATAATGTCACAAACCAGAAAACAACATCGTAATCTTCACCACCATATTCTACGGACACACCAAATTAGATGCTGACTTCTGGGTTGTATCGCCTTGCAGGTTGATGAATGTAATCACCCTGTTAATCGAGGAAGGACATCTGAAACGTCGGTAAACTTCTACCAGACTACATGGTGCTACAACCCAGAAGACAGCCATCTTCAGACTCACGGCAGTGAAAACCTCAAATCCTACAAATTCCTTTCCTTACGAAGGTGTCTCTATGTTAGTTACAGATATACAACCACTGTTTAAAAAAATATTAAACAGTAGGAAGGTTTCGTTGCATAGAAGAATTTTACTTCATATATTCTTAAACAATCTATAGATTTATAGACATAAATGTTTAAATTAAATGATACATATTTGACACGACGAGCAATTTTACTTCGCGAAATCAAAAGTGTCTATCCTAATGTGGGGTTTAATACATTGGCACGAACTGACGTAACATTTACTGGCAAACTTCAGTGTAGACTTTTGATACTTGTCTAAAACCATTAAATGATTTCGGAGATAAACATGCAGACAGGCAGGCCATTAGCCTCCCCTTGTGTGCGTAGTGTAAGGAATTCGTAATAAAATGTTCATCCGCCAAGTCGATTTGGCAGGATGGTTACACCGCGTGTATCATAACAGGCAATGGAGGTTCCATTATAACAATTCCCGGAACAGCTGCCAAATTACCCTGTCCCCTGCCACAGACATCCCCGCTACTCGTGTGCCACCACCCACTCACGCACTTTGCAGTACGTACGAGCGGATGGACAGTTTGTTCCTCAAACAGGTTGTCTCACAGATGTGTAACTTCTTTTCCGCCTCAGAATATTTCTGTTAACAGTCTCGCCTCGTGAGTTTTCTGTAGTTTCATCATTTAATCAGGGAGGAGGAATGCAAATTACCGCATTCCGCATACTAAATGCATCACATTTTCCGAATAACAACCTACATATTTGGCGATAGCAGTTTATTACCCTCCAAAATCGACCGTAAATCTTCATAAACATTCAAACGATTTTATGATTGAAGGATAGCGTATTCGGCCGACATTTCTCAACGAGCAACGCGGTGAGTAGTGTTGAGTACACTGGCAGTCTGCTGACGTGAGATACAAATGTGTAAGCCAGACCAGAATAAATTTACAACATGAGACTTTACTGTAAGTATCAAGCAGAAGACGGGTCTTTAATAGTTTCTGCAAACTTTCCCACCTCGAAATTTTGATCATGGATATTAGGCACTTCTTATGTCGTGTAATTCCACAGAAAATCGAGACATCTTATATTTCACAGCCAGAGATATTTAGTGTTAAATTCCGCAACATTGCTGAAGAAGTTTAATTTAATTGTATGTTTAAAATTTTAAGATGTTCCGATTGAAAAGGAGATATATGTTTTCTTTACATTCAAGGTTTATACAGGACTATAATTTTAACTTTTACTTTGTGTGAGTTTGAAACTTGGTATTTCGCACAGGGCCGCTTTAAGGCAAATATGAGGTCCTCGGAGAAGTGTTGACAGGAAGACATTTCTTTTTACTTTATTTCAAGAAAAAAATACTTTACAATTTCAGATCAGCAAAACTTTATTTAGGGTCTATATTAAATATTAAATATTAAAGCATATCTGCAGACTGTCTTGTTTTGACTTCTTTTTTCAAAACATACAACTTAATATTTTATACAATGAATCTGGAAGTATAATTACCAAACGCACAAACGCAAAAATATACTCTTCATACGCCATTTGATTGTCATTTTTGCTCACGTTATTAAGTTCTGATGTATTTATTGAAAACTGACTTAACATAGACCGAAAGTGAGAACCTTGGGTAGTTTCTCACTTTGCCCATTGCATAAATCGGTCCTTGTTCTCACGAGAGTCCACCAATGGACGCTATCCTAATAAAAATAAACCCTGCATGTAATGAATATCATTTATAAAAAAATCTTGAGAATTTAAATAACATTCTCTCAGGTAGTTAAGAAGTGTTCTATCTTTGATGAAATCGAAATATTCATTGCCGTATTCACAAGAGCTTGCCACCGGCAAATATCCCGATCCAGATTAATCGAATCCACACACTCGATAATTAACATTCATTTTAAAATTAACATTCAGTTTATGCATAGTTCTACCAAGTTATCTTTCTCGTTCGGACTTTTCAACAAAAGTCTTGTACGCGTTTTACAATTGTCCCGTGCGCGTTACCTTTCCTACCTGTCTCACTACCCTTGACTTGGTCATCTTAACAATAGGATTCAGTGAACAGTATAAAAAACAAAGCTTCTCATTATTAAGTATTCTCCCACTTCCGTCCCTTCAGTCTTCTTAGGTCCAAATATTACACTCAGCGCCTTATTCTCGAAAACCTTCCATGTGTGTAACCTCTCTTGATGTGACCTCGATAATGAGTCTTTTGGATCCACAAAAACAGGAGATTTCTTGGCTACCTCAGCGATTATCAGTTCATGAAGGTTCCATTCTGTCGATGCGTATCAGCTACAGACGTTTTGTAGCTTTGGTGACAGGATGATTAAATGAATACAGCATTTAAGGATATAGGAAGAGACTTTCTTCGCCTGTTCTAAGATGCTGCCTCAGCATTTGACTAAGAAAAACAAAAAGACGTCTTCATATAAGCTAGCTGCCAAAAGCCAGTGGCCGTTGTTAGCAGGAGTCAGTCTGCAACTGTAATCTTAGCTTACGGATGTCTGAGTCAAGTGACGTTGAAGAAGCCTTTTCATTCAAATCCCGAGTCAGTTATTGGTGGCGTCATCAAATCTGCCATACACATAAATATTCTCCCACGAACTTAATCCAAAAACGGTAATTAGTCAATTGACATTACAGGTACCATTTAAAAGTTGTTTGCAACTTAAATGTAAACTTTAGACTTTGTAAGAACCCTAAAAGCCGGAGCTTGTCTATATAGGCCTAATATTCAAGAATTCAGTCCGTACCGCTAAGAAAACACTACGCTTCACCATTGCACGGATCAGTTTCTTAATATTGTTATGGAAATTATCCCTGTTTGCATTAAGATTCATACAGGACCCATAAATACGAAATGCTCAGTTATTGATTGTTAAAGCAGGTTAAAGTGGGTTAAGGAAGCACATCTGAAACTCCTCTGCTTTCGTGTTTTGTCTTCGGCGGATACACTCTCCTTCATCTCTGTGAAGAACACGCGTTCTGAATGTGTAATGAAAATGCCAAGAATGATTAAGGGGGTGGGGGGAAATTGAAACAGGGGATTATTAAATATAAAAGCATGTTTCAGCAGCTAACCTAACGATGAATTAATTGCAGCGCTCTCGTCTAGATGGCACGGCGGTTGTAACGTTATTGCTAACAACTCTGCACTTGCGCTGCCATCTGTATTCTTTTGAGCACCACTGCACTCTGCGTAATTTATCAGCTGTGGCAGTGACGGCTCGTGAGTTGTTTGTGTGAAGACGTTGTATCGGCTGTAGATGTCAGATGTAGAAATAAAGTGTGTGGTCGGGAGTATTGGGAGGGATGGGTAGGGGATATTAAATACGTATTCTAATATAGATTTTAGGACATATAGGCTTTTATTTCTTGTTTGTCTACATAATTACAGTACGCAGATAACTATAATTTTCTGCATTGTTTTTATTATTATTCATTAAAAATAAATTGAAATTATGTGTACGTATATACCAAGACATTTGCAATAGTACGCAGGAATTTTAATGTATAAAATAGTTGTGAATCAAATGCTTTGAATTGATTCTATGTAAAATACACTTATTATTTTAACATTTTTCAGTTCTATATTTCATGCAATTATAATTTACAATTGAATTATTGAAGTTTTTAAAAACTTCATTTTGCACGACTTCTCCATACTTTGTTTAATATTAATGATCTGATGGGCCAAATAAATTGTCGAAGATGGCTGTATTCTGGGTTGTAGCGCCGTGAAGTCTGGTAGAAGTATACAAACGTTATATTGGTTTTTCCTGCCGCCATAATCAGGGAGATTATTATTATTGTTATTGTTATTTTTGTTTTGTTTTTGTCGTTTTCGCCTTTGTTGCCGTCTAAACTATTATGTATCACACAGACCATTTGATTTAGTCTTACCCTATGAAAGAATAGTAAATTGGAGTCACCTTATTTTTAGCTACCACAGAGCCCGAGTTGTAATTGAATCCTTTGAATTTTACTAAGGGAGCAATTCAAAATTTGGCCGGATTTGCCTTGTGTAATCTTGTTTTACAGTTGTCTGGAGTTATAACGCGTTCCGTAAGATCTCATGCAAATAGCATAGCTCTGTGCGTTTGTACAGGAAACTGAGACTAATACATAGGCTAAATTCATTCTTGTGAGAGAGAGGAGGCCTTACAGGAAATTCGAATAAGACGTGACTGAAATCCAACGCACAGTGAAACTTCTTTTAAATCCCCGGAAGCTTTAAAAGAAAGAAACTTGTAAACTCAATTTAACACATTTTTGAAGTAACAACTATTTGAAGATGGAATATATAGGTTAGACAAGAACTCTGCTCAGCCATAGTTTCTGTAGTTGGTATATTTTCACTTGTGGTGAGTTCGCTTATCTGTTATAGAATGAAAAGTGCAAAGATGTCAGAATAATTCCGTATCTCATTCAATCCTAACCCGAGAGAAATTTTCATCCGCTACAATCCTCGTGCCTACATAGAAACTGTTTTTCTGTTTATTTATCTTTCACCACGCAATGAACTCTGAACAGAAAGCTCTTTTGTGTGTGGCTTATTTAAAATATAAAATAATGAATCTCCAACTTTCATACTGAAACAAGTGAAAAGGGTATTGCGAGAACTTTTTATTCCATTTTAAACAATGAATAACTCGTTACATTAGTTAATAGAACGCAAAACAGAATTCTCCGTAACCATTTTCATGTTCTGCAAACTGTGGTCCAAAATAAATATTTTAATACACAGACCATAGTTGTCCACGACTGTATTTATGACTTAACTTTGTGCTAGAATACATTAACTATGTCGGTCAGAAACATTTTGATAAAACAGGCCTGAATTTTAACCTCTGACTATTGTGGTTATTTCAATCAATGCAAATTGTTTTAAAAGCTTTGGCATTGGTATTGGAATTAAAGATAAATTCTGATTTGTCGAGAATCAAGAGACTGAAAATTGTGGTTTGTAATTATAGTGATTATTGTTAATTTTCGTTGGAATGTCACGGTTAAGCCTAATACAATGCGTTCAGTGACAGACCTGACCTCGGTCTGGCTCCCGGTAGGAACTACTTGACTCACGGCCAATTGTTACAAGATTTTCCCGATATGAATCAAGTATCTCTCCAGAAAACAATGAAATTGGCTTGTAAGTTGGCGGACTCATACTAAACTGAAGCGAAACTTTCGTACGGTGTGTTTAGACTTTGTAGTTTAAAAATGTTTCCGCAGTTAACTTAGTAAAAGTCAACAATTTTGAAGTGAAATATGAGGCAGTTAATGTCAGTTGCACAAAAACTTGGAAATTTTTCAAAAGTTTACACTCCCCACAGCGCGGTTCTGTATCAAGACATAGCCACTGACGTATTCAAAACACGTTATCACTCAAGTTTGTTATAATACGTGAGATTTGAGGTTTGCACTGCATTGAGACTGATGTTGCTATTCTTCTGGGTGTTAAAGCCGTATAGACTCTATTTTGAATGCAAATCGTTTCGGATAAACATACTATCTCCATTTTAAAGCCTCCAGATGGAATGCGATGATTCTACACGGCGCCAAAACTCAGGCAAACAGCATCATCAATTGGAAAACAAGTTATTATGCTGTAAATTGCAAAAGTTAAATGTTACATCTGAATATCTGTATATATATATATATTATTTATTTAGTGTTCTGTCTGACGACAGGTCCATATGAACAGGATCCTTCCATCCTTTTCTCGGACTGGGACCTCTTCATATACGTTCTTGGCAGATGATCCAGAAGTGGTTTGTCATTGCCTTCTTCAGTGTGTGAATGGAGTAATTGTTGGGATGCCACGGAGAATCCGGGGAATCCCCCGGAGAAAAACTCCGTGACGCCTAGACCACGGCCTTGCCCAACACAAGTTATATATATATATATAAAAGGATTACTTTTGAGCGGCTCAGTGCAGAGTGCAGGAGGGACTTTACTCACATAGGACTGCATTGAAGAACGAATTCCCACATCCTCGAGATTCTAAGTCACTACCTGCAGTAAATAGGCTCTGTTGGCAGTTAGACCAGGACGCATCCAAATGCTGCACAGTGTGTGGGCAGTTTGGCATACAGCAGAATAATAATTTGGGTAATTTTCGCTTTTTTTATTCTTTTGCTCAGAATTCTTTACAGAAGAGAGTAACTGTCCCATAACGCTATTCCTCTGTCTCGCTGTCAGCTTTATCATTCGGTGAAAATTTCCTGCGGTCTGTACTCGTTTTTCTTTATCCATTATCAAAATATTTGTATTTCTCTTTCTCTGCCTTTTCGTGGCCGTTCAAATCGCCTTTCCACAGTCATCCCTCCGCACCAAATTGTTCCCTTCGGCTTCTCTGAAAGTACTTCTCACTTCGGGCTATTTCATAAATTATTTACTATCTGAGAGGATCTCTGTGGACCAGGCGGGGCTCGTAAACCAATGCTTCTTCCTGTCGGCCACCAGTTTTCAGAAACCAAAGCCTGCTGCAGGGAAAATAACTGGGAAATGTAAACGTAGAGTGACAAAAAGTCATTTTTCTCATCTAATCTGACTCTAGATATGAACTGGATACACGTGAACATTGTATCGCGGTTTCGACGTTTAAAACCTGAAAATCTCAATTCTTATTTTATTATCTGTTTCTAATCTTAACATACGCGAGAGTTGATTTCTGTCCTCCTGACCATTTGACCATCTTTAAACATGATGAGAATTCACGGTCTCACGGCAGCGACTATAAAGGTCCTCTGAGATGATGTGTCTTATAGTCTGGTAGAAGTTTACGGACGTCGTTGTTAGCCGCGTAGCTGAGGCTTACGTTTGCCGCGAACGTAACGACGTTAACAACGCCTGGCTGGCTGAACCTGGCTAAAGGTACGCTTTATCTGATCGGGTAGCTGTGTTACAGTGTGCGGATTGCCTCAGAACCACGAAAGTAAGACAGAAGACTTTTTATTTAACTTTGTTCTAAGTGTTAGCCATGCACACATCGCTGACACGCCTCTGTCGAAAATCTAACCCCAAAATTTACAACAACAACAACAAAAAACAACACAAATCCGACTGAAATCTTTCACCATAGGTTACTGTGGGTTTGCTTAGCCGTCGCAGGTTAACATCAGCTTATTTTCACCAGCCATCTCATTTTATTTAAATTTTAGTCTCGCATTGTTTGCTGATACTTTAACCCCGTAGTTCATACATCGTTGTTAAACAGTCTTAGAACCAACCAATAATCGTTCGTCTTGACATTTCACACTACGCAACCTCACACCACTTTTGTTAATGACATTGTCCTCTGTCGAGGAACACGGAATGCTACATGAATTTCTGTTGGTGCTGGTGTATTATGTTCTGCAATGTGAATAAAAGCATCATATTTAAATGCATAATGAAGTTTTATGGGATATGAACTGTACTATAATTATGGCATTTAATTTGCGCTGTTGTGTGAGTTTCGTTCGTATTGATAGAGCTGCAAAAGAGAATTATAACTACATGTCTGGGTGGTGACCCGGAAAGGCACGTGTTCCGTAATTTTTAAATACTTATCAGTTGACCGATGTTCACATTTTTAACAATTATGGTCAATTTACATGACATGAAATTGCTCTGACTTCACGTATAAAATATCTGATTTTATTGTCGTTAAATATAGCATCCATTAGCCACGTCACAAACTGTATTTACATAGTCCTTCGATGTTACCACATGCCCCACCATCTCATTTATCATAGAGATTCTCACGATAAATATTGTGTTGCTTTCATTTCATTTCTGTCAAATACATTTCACAGTGGAATGTAAACCGAGTATCAGTTGTAACGTCATAAAAGCAGATGCATGTGCGTGTGTGTCTCAGCTTCCTTTTTTATTTTCTGTTATCGAATTAGATGATGCTGGGAACCGCGGTTGGTTATGTTCCGCAAAGAATCTCATCAAAGCTAGTTTTCGTGGTAGTTAGCTTGGCGTTCTATGTCACTTTCTCTTCGTCGTATGCTTTATCTTTCAATTTACGTGTGTCGCGTATTATATTTGTCTGAATATCCTTTATATGAAAAATATAAAAAATCTATACAAAATATATACGCCATGAAATTATTAATTGTGCAGTTCTATCTTTTTCCCCACTTCATTCAATATATTTTATAAGACTTTCTTCTTAGCGTTTACTTAAACTTTCACTTTCTCGTGTTAATAACAGCTGGCGTTTAAAGGAACATTTTATTTCTCCCATCGAGAAAACACTCAAGCATTTAGAACATTCGAGAATGATATTAAACCATCAGACAGTAAGAGCGAATGGTCCTGAATTTAATATGAACGCTGAGAATTGTTAAACTTTTTACATTACAAGAGCAATATATTTTCAGCATTATTATAACTCTATTTACCTTCATTTGTTTCAGTTCGCTTTGTTGTTATTAAGACTATTTTACTTTATTTTAATTTTTGTATTTAGTGTTAGCCAGTTATACGCTTTGCACTCTAATAAAAAAACTGAACTGTTTCAAATTGAATTGAATCAGTTTTTATGTAATGCAGAGATGCTTTTTTAACTGAATGCGTTGTGTAACGTAGATTATTAATTACTAACTGAGAAAGTTTCTCAAGAGACTGAAGAAAAATTACAAGCCGATATTCTAAGCCGAGGCTTGACAAATATGGAGGGATTACATGTTTTCATAACAATCATAATGGCCCTTCGGGCATGGAACCCCGCTCTCACATTTCATAGCCATTTACTCTATCTAGACAGACTTCAAAGAAATGGGAAATGCCTAATATTAGCAAATTAACACATTTACTTTGTCATATGTGAGGATCATCAAGCGTATGAAATGTCATAAGAGAGGATATCGGGTTTGCTTTGTGCATTTATACCACTGTTCCAGTGAAATGTTGCGCTCTGCTAGATAAACGAAGTTAAATCTCCGGATATTAGATCAGGTAACGCATTCAGGTCTATTGTTCCTTTTCAAAAGCTCTAGAAACTACGATCTCAATTCGGCATTCTGTTTACAAAAGCCAACAATTTATCGCTGTCTGAAGACTGCACTAGATCTTCCTGTTACTGTAATATTACAGGACGTTGTATTTCCAAAAACGTGTAAGCACTTGTAGGGAATTTCTTGTTCCACCTAATAATAGAATTCTAAAAATTAATTTATCGGAAAAATACGTCACAGTTGAAGATTTTTGTCTTCTGGGTTGTTGCGCTGTGTAGTCTGATCGATGTTTACCAACGTTTCGAGGGTCATACTGCCTCCGTCATCAATCGACCAATCAATCTCATGACTCTAATCGCAATGATGATGGAGGCAGCAAGCACCTCTGAAACGTTAGTAAACTTCTACCAGGCTACATGGCACTACAACGCAAAAGACAGCCATCTTCAGATTCACCGCCGTGAAAACCTCAAATCCTACTCAATCAGCATGTTTCGCCGAAACATTGTAAGTCTACACCGCAGAACAACCCTAAATACGACATTAGACGTTCACTTCTAAGTAAAAACCTGGACTTTAAATAAAAGGGCATTCACATCTGCTGTATTAGGGAATACTGTGTGTTGGAGTATATATTTATAGGTAACTATTTCCATGGTAGCAAAGGTTGTCTTAGCAGAAAGGAGAAGTTGGTCGCTGTTATGTGACTGTGACGTAATTTATTTCATTAAGAGACTGCGAGTTGCAGACTTAATTTTCTTATTTTGCAACTCCATCTTCAATTTAGAAATAGCAGACAGGCCTAATTATGTACGATGTCAGTCGTGTAGTTTCATATTACACAAAACATGATTGCAAGTCTCTTTAAAAGATATATATTTTACTGTTTTTAAGAATTCAGTTCTTTGAACTTTGAGTGTCAGATCGCGACATTCTCTCTGTCCATTGAATTCTTCCAATTTCACTGACATGTAGCGTTTAGACCTTCAAGAACGAATGTCCAGACAAAAAAAAAATGTATTGCGGCGTGCGGAATAACAGTGCAATAATTTTCAGTTGTTACACTTCACTGGTACTCGTACCGGCTTATAATTTCGTTTCGAATAAAATTTGAAAGCCATCTGTAAATTTCGTCATACCCGTCTGTCCGTTTGAACTTCCCCTATATTCGTTATTAACAGCTCCTAAAATACCTGACTATTTTTTTTAAAAATTCGGTGTAATAGACCCAGTTCAGAATATGAAGTGCCATTTTGATTTGGACTTTCTTTCATTTAAGAAACACTTCGGTTATATTCATAAACTACAAGTTTTATTCACTTAATTCAGTTTAAGGGTTGCTTTATTTAATGGCCCAATGAAACATGTGTGGGAATAGTTTGAATCTTCAGAGATTATGTTTAAACCTAATATACAGCTGCTCGCCCTATTCATAACGACCTCATACTCCCAGAGAACAGGGAGATTAGTGCATAAACGGGATTCACAGTTGCAGCGTCATTATACATGCGTATGTGCTGTTCCTTCATATTTACAGTAGCTGTTATGAATGTTTTCCTTTTAAACGAAACTTTAAATGTGCACATTGCTGAGTAGAGGGAACACATAAGTAATCGCTTTTTAAGATGATTTAGGATTATTTTAATGAAACCAACAGAGTCGTAAAACTATCGTATTAATTTCAGTAAGGGTCTAGATTTTGCATTAATTTGATATTTAATTATGATATTTTTAAAAATTGTCAGTACTAAACAAAGATCGAAATTACATTATGAATGACAATCTTTCAATCCTAATTATAAAGCTTGCGTTAAAAATATATTGGTGCACAGTAATGTTCAAAAATAATTATTCAACTCAACAGACAGTGAGACGTGAAGTCTGCATTCTGTATTCAACGGTTCTTTGTCTGTGGTCCGCGGACCTCAGAGGATCCGCGACGCATATTCAGGGGGTCCGTGAATGTTTAGGAATTTAAATAATTTCAACGCAAGAAATCGAAATCTGAAATTTCAAATTTTAAGACGCTCCGTTAAAGTGAAGGAATTTGAAATTAGAGATGATAATTAAGTTGATACCCATACCTTTATTCGTGGCAGCAGCGCAGGTACCATCGATTGATGATGACAGTGACTCAGAGGTTTCGAAACGTCCGGACGTTTCGAGACGTCTCGATCCTTTTCAGGATGCGATCATCTTACGAAATAAGCTAGAAACATCGAATGTCTTTTCAATAGCCATAACATTCATTCATTAATCTTTTAAGTAACTTGCAGTGCAGATTGAACAGTACAGTGTGTGCGACAACGGTCTTTATGATTACTTTGTGTAATGAAGTTCTAAGTGTGTTACCAAAGGCGTGCTTTTCTTAAACCCGATTCCATAACAGTACGTTGTGAATAAATAGATTTATGGATATTCAAAAAATTGACAATTGATCGCTGGATTACACTTAAGTGGGAAAACACTGAATACGTCAATGAAAGTACATCATGTTCAATAAAAGTAATTTAATTCAAAAGAAGTCTAAATATTGCAAATAAGATCTGGAATATTTATCAATGGGTTTAACAAGTCCAGGTTCAGAAGATGAACAGCATCCCAACGCGTGTTTTGTTACGAATTATTGTCAAATGAGACCATGAAACTATCTAAATTACGAAGACAGTTGGAAAGCAAGCGGTTTCGAGGCTTCCAGTAGTGATCTTGTGGGGGTTTGCAGAAGTTAAAATGTTAAGAACCGCTGATGTATACTGTTACAGTGTTACAAAGATCCCACATGAAAAGATTTTTTAGCTGGCTCTGTCAAGCGAAAAAGTAGCTGTGGAGTAATAGTGAAAAGTTGCCTCGTCGAAGTGATGCTTCAAGATGAGATTGGGAGATAAAAATAGATTACATATCAAATAACTGAGGTTTAAAAGATGTGAATTGCCTGTCAAGGCTGAATGTGGTTAGGAATGAATATGTTGGAGACGAGCTACATACCATAAGCATGAATGACATTGTGCTGGAAGCTGGTGGTACCATCAATCAACAATTAATATCTGTGGACTTACAAGGTCTGATCCTCAATTATGGGTCCCATGGAAGAATGAGCATGAGCAAACAAGGAAAACTCTCAGGCAGCCCCAATGGATCTTTACGAGGTCCTTGAAGAAGAGGGTTGTAACATCAGTTTACATGCAGCTAAAGCATTTATTTAGCTTACAATCTAGTATTGATGACTTACATAACCTACGTGAAGTTCTTCTTGTTGAACACTAGGAAATACATCAGGCTTATTTCTTGTACAAAACTTATTTTAGACTGTGGCAAGGTTTAATGTGTTTGGCATTAATTCAAATTGTGTGGACAAATAAAAATAGATGTGCCGTTTCCTTCTTGTAGAGCGAAATGATGTAACACAATTTCGCAACATTTTATCGTCCGTAGAATATTGTTAGGATTTTAATAAATTCTCACGCCGCGAAAAGATTTTCTCTTTGAGCAGTAGGTCTGTGACGTCTGCATTAACTGGATCTCTACAAACCAGTCATTTCGTCTTTCTAATGACCCATAAATCACGAAACCCGAGGTGTAAAGGTAAATATTTTGATAGTATCATAGTAAATTTTCTATTTTTCTCTGCACGTGGCAACACTAAGTTCTTGTTACTCTAACAATTCAGTGGTTTCAAGCAGTTTCTTCTTGTTCATTGCCCATCAGTCAAGTGTCTGTGTAAGAAGTACCATGCCGTTGTCTGCATTGTAGCGTGTGCTTATTTTTGGATGCCATTTCGGAAGTAATGAAATGAAGCTTTTAAACAGGCATGCCAGGAAAACTTTCCTAATGCTGCTCTACCAGATAAATCAACCATTTTTCGATTTGTTCCTATAAATTCTACGAAAGACCGAAATTACGTCTTCAGTGGGTTAGGAGGACACTTTAAGTATATTTTGTAATTACGTAATTAAAGTCTTAATATGTTGTTGTTATTATTATTATTATTGAATTGAATAATAAAGAATTGAATTATTATTATCATCATCGTCGTCGTCGTCGTCGTAGTCGTCAGTGGCTCTACAACCCTCAGAGGACCTTGGCCTCCTCAGATGTATGAGATTTCTTAGTCTTTTTAAACATTTAGTAGGTTACCTTAGGCGGGTAATCAGTCCGTCGTTACACATAGAGTAGAGTACATTGCAGAAAGACGTGGACATACATACATACATACATACATACATACATGCATTTAGTGAGATTCGAACCCACGATCAAGCCTACACTACAGGCTCACGACCACTTTAACTAACTTAATATGTTATTACAATATAATAGTTACAGCAAACATGGCATAATCTTTAGGTTGCGTGACTTTTTTGCAATCCGCAGAACACCGTTTTAAATACATTAAGATGGAACATTCCATTTTATAATCGAATGCACAGTGACTAAATTTTGTATGCATCTATTATCTACCATCACCGAACTATATATTCAGCATATATTAATTACGCTTTCCTTTCGTAATGAGAGAACATCAGGTAGCCTATATGAATTATAAAGTTTTTCGTTATATAATATTAATTTTTTCCATGTGCAATATTAAATATGAAAGTGTGCAAAATTTGCAATTTTTATGCAGCCAGCTGACTACCTGATCGCGACTAACTTCCATCACGAACCTGCAAAACGAAATTTTTGTTTCTGCGACCGCGAAGTTTGTTTTCTGTAATGACAGGTTTGACGTCACTGGTTCCAATTCCCCCTTAGCATACCTCCAAATACTGCAGCATTATTTATAGCCAGTCGCATATGTGAGCGCTTATATTTACATCGTACCCTGGATTTTGTCTACACACAAACCCACCACCTCCTGATTATTAAATTTAAATACTCGTTGGGCTTCATATTCAGCTACGTGTTGTTAAGGTGGAGCGAATCTGCAGTGATTGCTTCTGTGCCACGTGCAGGCCTTAGTTTGCAATTGCTTTACTAAACTTTTTTAATATCTGTGTAGACTTTGTGTGAGAGAGATAGAAAGGTGAAAATGCCAGGTTCGGTGTATCGCCAGGACTAAATGTCGATAGCCCTCTCCTACCGCTGGATTTATGACGTAAAGCGTCGGCTATACAGTGCCATGAACCACAGCGATATTTGATATTTACTTTGACACTTAGTTACGATTGCTGCACGACTGCCAACTCCTGCAATTTTTTCTCTCTCCTTTTTTTTATAGATTTGTGTAATTTGTTCAAAGTTACAGAGCCTTTTTATCGTATTTATGTAATGGACTTACTGCGTTCGACCGTGTCTTTTCCACTTGTCTTATGAAATGTAGCATCATTACTACTGTTTTTATGTTAATTATATTTATGTCCTTTATAAACGATAAACCTGAATGTAAGTAAAGTAAAGTTTGTCCCACTATACGCCATGTAGGCGTTTGGGTTGGGTGGAGGTATAGCTACTCTCTTCCTTGACCTCGACACTAGATGGGGGTGAGTGGTCAGCATTACGCCCCGGCCGGCTTTACCCCCGGGAAAGAACCCCGGTACCCATTGTAGAGGAGGGGGTGGGCCCCAGAGCCGGTCTGGACGCAGAGGCCAGAGGAAAATCCTGCGCCATCGGGGATCGAACCCCGGTCGTCCAGCCCGTAGCTAGTCACTATAGAGCATCATTTATGTTTAGAACCTGAATGTTCTAAACATAAATGATGCTCTGCAAAGATCATAATAAGTAATTCTTCCTGTTTACTGCAAGGTATCTTGAGAGACTGAGACAAAAAAGAGCTCTCCTCACATACGACATTTAACCTCAAACATATAACGTAGCGTGTATTCCTACTCTGTGTTTGGGAGGTCCCGGGTTAGAATCTCAGCTCGGCAACACGCTCTCCTGATTGATGACTTCCGTGGTTTTACTCCTTTTGTATCCATTTCTGTCCACCATCCAGAAATCCTGCCTTTCGGCGCTATGTAACCAAAGCAGCTAAAAAGAATAATTAAATAGACCAGTAATCAGTTATTTATTTACTCAGTCACCGTTAAGACGTCGAATTTTAGTTCTTAGGCAGGGTCAGGACTTGTAATGTCAAAATATAAAGTTCATCTATAAATTACGCCCAAAAATGAATATTTCTCATTCGAAACTTTCTTTACTACGACAAACCAACACAATGTGACGGAAGGCCTTCGTCCGTACTCGAACACAAGCCGGTTTTGCAGAAGTATACAAACTCACGTTAAACTTTGTTTATGTTACAACATGGCGATGCGCGTAGTCTATACTTCCATTTGTATGTTTGTATGATAAAACGTTGCAGAGAAACACGTGTAATTTGGGACTAAGATGATTCATAATTACTCATACAAATCTAGTACAGAATTTTATTGAACGGTAAAACTTACCACTATTTCGGCATTGTTAATATTTGAGGTTGTGTCTCATCTTTCGTGTATATGTAATGCAAACTAGTCGAAACAGTTTACTAAGTTATGTAACTACTGACTTCTATTTCCTGCCAACAACCTTTGTGTACGTTGAAGCATGTGATGAAACGTAGACGTCATAGGTTCTTCTCAGAACTTCTTGTTATATGAACTCACTTGTCTTGGCAGTTTTGTTCACTTTACATAGATCAGTACTCATTTGTTTGTATTAAATTTACACCTAGATCCATGTCGCTCTTGGCGCTCTATTTTCAGGGGCTGTATTCAAATAATAGGCCTACTCTGTGTTCTTCAGATAGAAAGTGTACAAATGGAAAATAAGTCTGTGAAAGGCTTGGTCATTCCATAAAGAGAAATCCCTCAAAAGTTCTAGCCTCTTCCCGCGGGTTGCATTCATCTTTTTGTTTCTTATTAAATTGATTGTTCAATATAAAACGAACTAGTGCCCTGTGTTAATTTTATATGTATCTGTAAATAAGTCGGCAACAACATATACCTGCCGGTATCAATGTTAGATATAATCTCGGCAGATTTCTCAGTATAATTACACCGCTGAAGTCCAGAGAAGATTAATATTTTTTTACATTACTCAAAATGTGTTTTCCGCAAATTTCGTGTGTGTGTGACATAAATAGAGCCACGTGGTAATAAGTGGGATACATGTCAACAAAGACAGTCTAGATACGATTTGAATATTTTGAGGCTGTATATTGTTAAAGACTCATTGAACCCTTCCTGATATCTGCCACATAATATCAATGGTGGGAATGATGGAAATAGATGTTGAAAGGGAATGGGTTTGAGGTCATTGTAAACATTTGATTAGTGAGTTAGTTTAAAGTGGAAGGGGAATAATGTTCTAGGTTACGTTTAGGTTTCGCAGTTTTAGACTAATTCTAAATCAATAGACGGTGGTATACCAATCTCTCATGTGTTTAGTTCGGGAATGTTAGTAATAAAGAAAGTTATAATTGGATGCTGCTATCTGGGGAGAGGTACGATATTTCTCAGTCCTGCTGGATGATACTGTCAACAGTCCATGATCACCTATTTATATATCGTTCGTTTCTCGACATTTACGTACGTCATTCGGTGCTAACGAACCTACATAATCTGCAACAGTGCTGTAAATAACCCCAATAAGGTAAGCATTTCTTATGAACTTCCTACAATCAAAGCAAAAGTTATATTTCTTGTCGCAGAGACCTCCGCCTTATGGCGTTTTATATCAGTCTATCGCAACTATATGATATAAGCATGCAATTTCGTATGTTAAAATAGTATTACATAGTTTAAAATGATTTCTTTACGCACAAAAACTATTCATCTAACTTATTATGTGGAACACACTCCTTGTCGAAAATCTAACAATCGCTCAACTAGTCAAAAATTCCCCATCTTTTTTAAAACGCGAATCTTCATTGCCGTCAACTTGCTATTGTCTCTATTCCGAACCAGATGAATCCAGTCCACAACCACCACATTTATTTAAAATTTATATTAACGTTATCATCTTTTTTACACCTAGGTCTTCAAAGTGGTTTCCGGCTAAAATTTTGCATGCATTTATCATCTTTCGCATGGCTAACCTATTTTATCCTACATTACTGGCCACCCTGGGGCGTGATGCTGACCACTCACCCCCATCTAGTGCCGAGGTCAAGGAAGAGAGGAGCTATACCTCCACTCACCCCAAACGCCTGCATGGCGTATAGTGGGACAAACTTTACTTTTTTTTTTACTGGCCACCCTAATAATATATGGTGATAAATAAATATTATGAATTTCCTCACTTTTCATTTTAAGTATCACTAACTCGCCTTGTTTATATGAGATAGAATAATTGACTCCCGTATGATGTATTAAACGGAAGTTATTTTGTAATGAACCGCAATAAACATTTTAATTAGAGAAGCGATGAAATAAGGCGTATGAAATGATTTAATTTTCTACCGTCTTAGGATCTGGGATTTTCAATACTTCACCTCTTCCCTTCATCCAGGGGTGCAGCGACTAACCAAAGCTGCATCTGTTTTTGACATTACTCGATCGGTCACACAATTAGATGCTGAGGATATGAACATAAGTATATCATCGTAGAATATAATACTTTGTCACTTTTGAAAAGAAGCAAGGTCGAAGGAAACTGACAAGTGAAAAGTAACCATTTTTCTAGCTCTTGTAAAAGGCATACCGCTAGCTACGATATCAGGACCTATTTGTTCTGCAATACAACTCGCAATCCCATAGTATACGTGGCAATGACGTACATCTACTACACAACGCACACTAATAGAAGGTCGCCCAGGAATTTAACTAGGTAAAAAGTACAACTCAACACAACATATGTTTATTAAATAAACAAATAACGTGTGCAACTTTACCTATAGCCTACTACAGTTTATTTGCTTATAGGGTGAAATATTGCATGGGCCAGACAACTGAAGACTTCCAGTCCCTACTCACTGTTTAATAATAGATGCAAATAGAACACAGAAGAGCAAGGCAAACCTAACAATAGCTCAACAAAGATTGTATCGAGCTACACAACCTGCGGAAATACTCCACGTAACCTAGAACTATTTCGTGCATAATAATTTTGCCTGTTGTTTTGTATGGGTGCGAAACATGATCTCTCACTCTGAGGGAGGAATATATATTTCAATTTTTGGAAAATGTGCCTCTTTCCTTTGGACTATATTACGGCCTCAGATTAACGTTTTGCCAAATTGTAAGAATGGTTTTGTTGATGAGCAACAACTTTATCTATATAATAAGAGAACAACTTTTTGAAAAGAATATATTTGGGATATTTGGCTTGTACATTCGAGGTTTATTTGGACGGATTTCCAAGAATAACAGAAATTGCAATGAAGTTTCATCTATCGCAAATTGTGAGCCAGTGGCAGATTTTGTCGTATTAGGAAAGTTCGCTTTCATTTCAACAACTATTATAAAAAATGTAAAATAAATATATGGGTCACAACACAGTTAATTTTATTATAATCTGTGAAATGAGTTTCTAAAATATATGTTCATCGTGTGGATATTTAACACGCTACTCACACAATAAATTGGTTTTCATGCAGACCTACGGCGTTAGCTTTCCAACATTCTTGACATTCCTGAACTCATACGGCAGACGCATGGTGAGAGTGAAGAGCTAGCTACTCCCTTATTTGTTTTATGTATTTGAAGTTTCGGAGTAATAAGAATGCCCTTTGGCTGCAATATAGGATTTCGATACTCAAATGATCTAGATGTGAAGCTCTCGTTTTTCAATATTTTTGTAGTACAGTCAAGAGAAGAAAGAAAAGAGACTATTTTAAAATGATATGAAGTAATGGCTATGCCTACACTGCTACATGAGTTGGAATACTGGACTCTAAACTAGACAAAACTAATAGAAGCAGCAGAGATGAAAGTTCTCCGACCATTAGTTGAACATAAAGTTCTGATCTAATTCACTCAATGACAAGCGAGGTAATTTAAACATATTCTGCATAGTTGAATTGTAATTTATTAAAGGAATTGGTAGGATCTTGTTCGGGGGTAGGTGGAAAGTTGATTTCTAAAAATATTCTACACGTATCCTCGTAAATTGAAGCAAAGTAGAGTTAAACTATGAAAATATGGAGATACCAGTTTCACGAGATCGTTTCTGCAGTCAGTAGACTAAGAATACCAAGCCCTCGTGTTGATGGTTCACGTATTCATGGACCTGACTCTTCTTGGCATTTGAAAACAAAACTTGGTTCTATATAAAAAAAAATTAGGCCTTTAATAATTATAGATTGATAAATGTGACAGAAATATTATGTGAGGATTTTAAGTTCGAAAAAGAAATATCCCGAAAACAAACGGAAAATAACTTAAGGATAGTGATAATGTGAAAAAAGGTATGCGGACAGGCATATAATAAATTCATGGCGCGCTTATGTAAGCAACACCTGTAAAATCAATCTTCCTGTCAATTTTGCTGTGACCACAGAATCTTGCTTTAGACCAATCACTTGCCTGAATCTCGTTACGTTTTCAAGATGGATGGTGACGGCAGACAAAGTGTCACGCCAGTATTGCGCAGCGGACATATTCGGTAGAAACGCGAGCTTTATATGCGTTCTTAATAACAGTGATAGTGGTATAAAACTGCAGGCAGCTGTTGATAAGTTTCTTTCTGCATATTTTGGAAAGCCTAC
This sequence comes from Zootermopsis nevadensis, assembly GCF_000696155.1. The sequence goes on along the minus strand of NW_019060627.1, from coordinate 394,731 downwards.
TGAAACGCTTTTCAAGTTAAATAATAACTATTTTCAGCTAGATATTATGATTTAAACGCGGAGTCATGGCGTTATTCGAGTCTGATACTAAGACGGCTGAAAAAGCTCGTGGAAACGGGTGTAGTCTGATAACATTTGCCTAACTTGAAATTTTCTTTATGCAGAAGCGAAGAATGTGGAAGTATAAATCAGGTTCTACAACCGAACCTCAGGGCATAATAAAATGTTTTGAAATAGTTCGAGTTTCAAGCCAAAAAAAAAAAAAAGTCATTTTATTGTCTGTAATACACACGCACTATGAAAAATGGAGCAGACATCTGTATAAAACTATATAGTGGGTTACCTGCGTTCCTGATGTAAGCAAATTTGAATGAGCATCGAGTATAATCGGCAACCCTCAGTGATGAATTACCGCAATCTCCTGTCGCCCTGGACTGAAGCGGTGCTTCACGTACTTGAGTTTGCTAGTTGAACGAGGAATCGATAACGAGTCAATGTACTCGCAGTAAAAGAGAGGGTCGGTCGTGTATAAAAACAGAAATGTTATTTTCCTGCGAATTTGAAACAGTTCTACTACAAACCCAGTAATACTTAATGTGATAGCGCGGCTGACTGGGGATTCCCCGGTAGAATTCCCCACGCCGGGATTTCTCTGTTGGAAATTCTCAGGTCGGAGATTTCTAACCCAGTAACTTCTACAAGCAAACACACAAGTAGCATGTCTTCATGTTAAGATCCCGCTTTTGTTATCCGATCTTAATCACAGGCGGAATGCGTCGAAAATATTAGTAAACTCCCCAGTATCAAATGTCAAGAGCATCTGTTTAGAGGTTCTCAAGTTTTTACTTTCGATCAAACGAGACAAAAAAGACTGACAAACAGACATTGCGAAACTTATACTCGCTTTGTGTAGCTTTTAGTTTCGAAAGCTTCTAATAACCAATACAAAGAAACTCTTGTAGGTAGAAATACAAGAAATTTAGACCATCGGAATGCTATAACAATTCAAGTCGTGCGATATTTTGTCGACTATAGATAGAAAAAAATTGTCGTTATCTAATGTTTTGGACAAAATTATCTGTTTCAAGAGCTGTAGTCTAATACTTTCACCTAAGAAAACGCCAGCCCAAAAAGCCAGCCTAATGCGAAGGTTTTCGGAAACTATGTAAATGTTAATCACTTCGACGATCAAAAGGCACGAATCAGTCAGTAGTACTCTCAGAGACCCTTTATAGGAAAATATAAAACAACGCACTGGTGTCATTAAACACCAGTGAGTGCTCGTTACCGTCAAATTTAAAGTAGAGGGATTGAAGAGCTGAAGACAGAAGTTGCGATTTTCAACTACATTTAAGTGTCTGTCTCCCAGTAATCTTTCTTCTTCCCGGGAATTAATAGCTCCACGGCGACTATTTTGAGCAAAATACTGCTTTCAAACTGTGACGTAATTGGTCTTAAAACGGCAAATACTTTTCAGCCATGTTTGTTTCTAGATCGTACATTCACATCGATGTCCAGGTCTCTGTAATTCTGTTGAATAAAATACCTGTATCAGGATTTGTTTCCAAAACCATTTGTTAACTTGTGGGAATCAACTATTTCTATACTCATGGAGTTGTACTTCGATAGATTCAATTTTGGATATTGTGCTCTACCCTTCTTCATAATGTCCTTTGTACTGTTCGAAGTTTATTCTTCTCATGGTTGTGTCAGTGTAAAACAAATTACGGCTTTTATAAACGAGAGATGTTTTATATAATTTTAGTCTTGTAAGTCTTCAAAACAAATTACATTTCAGAGTAGGTTTCGTTCCTCTGTCTCTCAAGAACTTCAGCGTCATTTTTCATATTGTGTTCAAATCCTGGCCGACGAATAAGAATAAAGGCATTAAGACTTAACTGAAGCACCGGAAGTTCCTTCAAGCCTTTACCCTGAACCAGTTAAATATATTTCATTTCAAAACAGATTCTTCATCAAGATACGGAAAATGGTGTACATATTTACTAATTACATGCAGCCGACATATTTTTAGAAATTATTTTCCTTTCACTCCAAGTTACTGCGGAAAATAGCGAAGAACGTTCTGAAAATTCGATCAGGTCATATCTGCATACTTCCTGAGTTATTCTCCTTGTGTAAGACTTGAGGTTCTCACAGCGGTGAGTATGAAGATTTCCGTCTTCTGGGTTGTTGCGCTGTGTAGTCTGGTCGATGTTAACCAACGTTTCAGAGGTCATACTGCCTCTGTCATCAGAGCGATGAGTATGAAGATTTCTGTCTTCTGGGTTGTTGCGCTGTGTAGTCTGGTCGATGTTAACCAACGTTTCAGAGGTCATACTGCCTCCGTCATCAGGGCGGAAATCTTTATTCTCCTTGTGTTTGTATTTCTGACTCCATATTCGTGAATAATAATTTGTGAAGAATTAAGATAAAGTAACAGAAACAGAAACAGTGTTTCACAGTTCTGGAACTTGTGTTACTTTGCTTTAATATGAAGTAAAATGTCTTAATGTTATGCAATATCAAGCGTTAATGCCTTACGTGGCGAAATATAAACGACACGAAGAGTATGAATGATGAGTCGGGCATAATGTAACAGAAAGCACGATCATGGCTTATTTTAAGCTATTACCCGATTTGTGGCTAAGACACAAAAACAAAAAAACACAAATAATATATGCAGAGGGTTTAGATTAGTGCTGCAATTTAAACACAGGCAGTTAAGTTACTAAGCCAACAGTCATACCTACTTTGTGTAATATTTTGGGTAGATAATGCTTGTTACATCAATAGTTCTTCAAATTAACGACTGTAGTAAAAGTCGTTCCGACATATTTTATTGTGCAAGCTTCGAGAAGAATTATGTTAATGTAATCCCTGGACTTCGGCCGATGAGGCTGTGGTCACTGCATATCACGAAAATATGTTGGAAAGAGGAGCATATTGCTTACGTATTTTGTCCCTCTGATGTACCACAGCAGATGGTATTCAGCCAACCAGATGGACATGCGATAGGACTAAGTAATCAATCATTTTGCCAACGATGAAATTCGGTAACTATAAAGTCGTTAGAATACACAATCTTTAATTACAGACCTCTCATAACTGTAAGATATGTAATAATTCTGTAGAGATCCTCTTCTAATTTAAAAAATATGGTAAAATGAAGATTTTACGTCCTATATATTGACCATCTTTAAAAAATGAAATGATATGTCTCTAACAAAAGTGTAAAGCAATTAATATAATTATTCTCTTAAACTTTAGGCATGCCCATCGTCTAAGTTTAAGTGGTTAAGTCCACAACGTTGGGAAGTTAGTTCAATTGGGAATTCGTGGTTGAGATAGTCTCAGCCTTAGACTTTGGACCAAGTCTCAACATTGCACCAAGGATGAGACTAACTATATCAGGGAGACCAGCAGTATTTAGGTTGAAAATGACTGTCTTATGGGTTGTTGCGCTGGGTAGTCTGGTAGAAGTTTACACGGCGTAGCAACCGGGAAGACAGCCATCTTCAGACTCAACGCCGTGAAAACCTCAAATCCTACAGAGTATATACACTTTTGTACTTCCACCGGTGACCTGTAGATGGAAATATAATGAACTTCCGAAACTTGTTTTTTAAACTATAACATTTAGAAGTTTGATAAAATTGAACAGTGTTTAAACACATCTGAAGTTCTGAAGATTGCAGTCTTCTGGGTTGTTGCGCCGTGTAGTCTGGTAGATTTCCACCAAAGTTTAAGAGGTCATACTGCCTCCTTCATCAGGGTACCGTTGTGAAAACCTTAAATCCTACATCTGAAGTTCTGTTTTCCAAATATTTTCAAATGGAAGCTGTGAGTCACGAGAGCAACGCTGCAGGTCATGTGGTTGGCTCGGCCATAAGGAAGAGAGTGCCGGATGCCGGCGTTATTTTCGCCAGAGGGTCATCTATTTTGGCCGGGTGAGTACGGCAAATTGGCTGGTTGGCGGGAATAGTGACGTCAACAGCGTCTCCACCCCTATCCTCACTCCTGATGCCGCAAAGTGATCGTATTTATAGCTGTTTAATTGCGTTGTTTCAAGTCTTTAGGTTATGTTTCATAGGGCGCGTGATGAAAAGCCTATTAAACATTTTTATTTCGCAGCTATGCTGCAGTAAACTATCGGATTTGCGTTAAGATAACACATAAGAACGTGCCTAGAAGGGGGCTGTGAAAATCCCCCAGAAACGCAAATCTGATACTTTCTGTGTACGCAGTAAGAGTTATGACCATTACACCGCGAATTTCGCAAATTGTCGTGTTGGACTATTTTAAGTTGTATGATTAATATTCGAACTCTTAAGTTTGTCTAATGAGGGTTATATTTGTGATAAGAGAATGGCGCTACGGAGCTTATGTGTGAGTAGAAGGTTTGAGAGAACCCCGTGAAACCAACAGGACACATCCACAGTCCGAAATGCGTTCTTTTAAGATTACTAGACGAAGGTCAACGTCCAAAAATCTAGCAGTTTTTACCGCACACATACGGCAGGCGGTTCGCTTCTTTTGTTGATAACCTGATTTGTATTGTGCTTATTAAATGCGTCAATAAGTGTACTGTAGTGTGTTCGGTGCAACATGCGTTCAAAGGTACAGAGTAAAGTCGTGATGCAAGCTTTCATGATTTGACATGGTCACACATTGTGTACTGAATTCTTACTTGTTTTGGCAGCCGTGACACCTTATTATCATAGAACTATCAAAATTCTTTTAAAAATTTGACCAAGATTTCACGCAAACAAAAACAATGGTCCATAATTTGGAATATGTGTTTTCTTAATAAAATTTTCTCGGGCTATCGGCCGTGTCAGTTCGTTAAAATCGACGTTTCGTGTATCATCTCTTCCCCATCATCGGGATCTGATGTCTTTTCTTTCTTTAATATGACACCCCCCCCCCCTCCCCCCGGTTTTGTTGAGACAAGATACAAATGATCATGGATGAGAAAGACGTGACAGAAAGCTGTCGTGACCTATTTTAAGATCATTTGCCTGTTTATGTCTGAGGAAACTGAAGAAAATTACAGACAGCTTCTATCCATAAGAAAGTTGTAGTCCTACATTTTCCTTCTGAAATGGAGTCAGACGCTCTACAAAAGGACGATGCTGCATAGGGTGATGAAAGAGATGTGAGGCATACTCTGAACATGGGCACGTGAAGAGGTTGCGGTCTTATTTAAATTATAGGCCTAACAGACGAATAATGAAAGAGCGCCAACGATAAGTAGAGTGATGTGTCGAGCAGAGATGCTGTAATAATATCACTTATAGAGAAAGGAGTCGCCACAAGAACGTGGTTGAAGAATTAATAAAAATTAGGACGCAGTCAAATAAGAAGGTCTCTTGTAGTGTGACTTGATCAAAGCAACAAATCTAATTATATAAAATGCATATAGGTCGCTGCCATGTTCTGCTGCCAGCCTGGTTTTCGTGTTTCAGAAACTAAGACAGTCATTATTTAGTACCTGCTAATAACGTTTTGTCAGGTTCGTCAGTTATCGTGAGGTTCTGTATGAATACTTATGCAGTTGATGGACTCTCCAATTTAAGGATGTTTCTGTTGGAAAATCGAAGACAAAAACGGGACGACATAGTGATAGATTACTTGTGGTTTGCCTAATAACCAGCATTACTTTACAGTTTGTGTTACTGGTAAAGTTGAGCTATCGCTTCACAGCTCCAGGCTGGTAATGCATGACTTAACGCAAAGAGCTACAAGGTTTTACCAATACGAGTTAAGCATCGCTCTATAAAAGTAATAAAATCTCATTACGTTTTTGCAGCATTTCGCGCCTGTAGCCGAGAAGAGAACGGGTTTTGTTACTGTTATATATTATTATTTTTACGTTAACATTTTGTGTCAAGGATTAAAAACAACTTTCAGGAATTAAAATCTATAGTGATCTACTGGATTGCACCACTGTGTGGTCTTGTAGACAGTTACCCACGATCCTACCAAAGCTAGCAACCACCAAAAAACCATATGGAGTAGCAATATAGAAGACCACGATCGAAGGCTTCACCGCACTGAAAACCTCAGATCCCAGATACTGAAAGTTTTAAAAATGTTGAAACTAATATCAGTCTCCCAACCAAAACCCCCACTCAATTAGTATGCGTAGTTGCTGAGAGGGTGACAAACAAAAACTGAATTATTTTAATCTTCCCGTAGCTTCAGCGCTATTTCAATTACTTAAACATATTTATTTAATTCTTTTCTACTATCAAGTAAGTAATGATCAATGAAAATTTCACCATGAAGTTTAAAGCAAAAATTAGTTGCTTTCAACTACTCAGCTAAATAAAATAATTTTTGAATAAAATTAAATAGGAAACTTTTATATACTTCTGTAGGATTTCTTCAGATGACTGATCAACGCAGTGAGAGACAGTATTATCTCATACAATTTAATAGTTCTACAGGGGCAGAAAATAGACCTACAGTGGAGGATTACTAATCATGGAACTACATGCGGCAGTGTCCTTCTTCAGAAACTGATAGTCTTTAATTTGAGAGTATATTCCTTAATTTTATGTAGTCCGAAGGTTCATTGTGGTGTCCACAGTAACCCGCCGTTAGGTCCTGTCCTGAGTTGGTTGAATTCATTCTACACCCACACACTCTAGTACTATTACCCACTTTAATATTATATTTTTACCGGCACCTGAATGTCTTGAATGGTCTCTTCTCTTTAGGTATTCTGTTCGAAATTTAATGAGCATGTTTGTCTCAGTTGTGTCCTTCTCGCAGAGTTGTGAGATTTTAGGTTCTCACGGCGGCCAATGTGTAGATAGCTCTGAGTCGTTGTGTCGTGTAGTCTGGTGATTAGCCCTGATTATAAAGACAGTAAGCACCTCTGAAATGTCGGTAACTTCTACCAAATTTTTTATTTTTTTATTTGTAGTGTTCTGTCTGACGACAGGTCCATATGAACAGGATCCTTCCATCCTTTTCTCGGACTGGGACCTGTTCATATACGTTCTTGGCAGATGATCCAGAAGGGGTTTGCCATTGCCTTCTTCTGTGTGTGAATGGAGTAATTGTTGGGATGCCAATGAGGAAAACTCCGTGTTGCCTAGGCCACGGCCTTGCCCAACACAAGTTAAAAATTCGGGCCCCGCCGG
>NW_019060627.1:368311-381945 GCF_000696155.1 Zootermopsis nevadensis | reverse complement strand
CAGGGAACTTCAGAAAACTGCCATTTTGGGAACTTCATACATCATTCGAAAGACGCTGTCGTAAAATAAAATTATATAATACATGTAATACATATTAAAAACAAAATGTATCCCGGAAATAGCTGCTGCCCTATGTACCTTAGGGACAAGGTCTGTCTCGGGTACATGGAAGTACATGCCTTACAAAGTGGTGAATAGATGGGATAATAATAATAATAATAATAAGACGAAATTAAACCGTGGAAAAATGATAAGAAAGAAGACAGTTTTCTTCGGACTGACCCCGTGAAAGCCTTACGTATATGCTAATGAGGATAAAAAGCCTGTAATCCAGGCATGGCACTGGGAAAATTTTTAAAGTGAAAGTAACTAGACCATTTCTTCAAAAATGCCCCCGGTTTAAAGAAAGTCAGTGTTTAACGTCTCATCCCGCTCGTCCGGAAGCGAAACTGAAGACAGCCAACACTCCTGATCGATGTAGCTGATGTGAATCAGCACTGCACGGAACTTAGGACAAGATTTAGAGGTCTAAAAGCTGCTCCTCCTTCCTTCACGTCTCATCCGCTTACTCATCTAAGCATCTCTGTGCTCCTTTCGTTATTCGCCCGTCTTTCTGCCCATATTTCCCAGAGCAGGTCTGAGCAACTGCAGACAGTTCGTGTTGAAGCACAGTCCCTTTACACACACCTTGCCGTTTTCACACATTTAATACTCATGTACATCTGTAGGCTTATCATGTGTGATGCGGCTTCTGACTTCGTAAAATTCACCGATGCATGTCCTAAATGTTTATGAAATGAGAAATAATTTTCGAATCATATTGATTTGGCGAGAATTGAGGTTCTCACGGCGAGTATAAACATCGTTATCTTCCTGATTGTTGTGCCGAGTAGTCTGGAAGACGTTTACCGACATTTCAGAGGTGCTTGCTGCCTTCATTATCAGGGTAATGAATCCCTCATGATGATGGGGGCAGTAAGCACCTCTGCAACTTCGGTAAACGTCTACTAGGCTACGCGGCACAACAAACCAGGAGGCAATCATCATCAGATTTATTTACAAGTTTTTTTTATTATTTAGTGTTCTGTCTGACGCTAGGTCCATATGAACAGGATCCTTCCCTCTTTTTCTCGGACTGGGCCCTGTTCATATACGTTCTTGGCAGATGATCCAGACGTGGTTTGCCATTGCCTTCTTCTGTGTTTGAATGGAGTAATTGTTGGGATGCCACGGAGGAAAACTCCGTGTTGCCTAGACCACGGCCTTGCCCAACACAAGTTATAAATTCGGGCACCACCGGGAATCGAACCCGAGACCCCAGGATTACAAGGCCAGCGTTCTAACCTCTAGACCTCCGTGGCACGGTTTTACCAGAATATACGGCTTAATAATCCAAAAGACAGCCATCTTCATCATGGATTTAATCACCTTATTGATAATTTGTGAATGTCAATTATCAAACTGCTCATGATCCCAAATATTGCGTATGATAATTACAGTGCACAGGATTTACAAATGCGACCTTTCTACTCTTTGGTCAAAAGTCCACTTTCTGAAGATGCAACTATACGCGTTTCAGAGATAATCAACACAAATACTACATTACGTGTAGTCGTAAATTCTATCGTTAACAAAAGTTCATGAAAAGTGGGCCCGAAACAAATGTCTTTGTGTGAGGAAGCAATGTGATATCGAGTGAAAGTAAAACAGCATTTCTCTCCTCATATGTGCTGGTATGATGAGGTTATGACGTGTTAACGCGTCTCGGCTACGAGACCCATGTTGAAAAACATACACGTGCAGTGGTGGCTGCTAATTACTGAGAGATTTGGCTGAATGACTCAAGTTCGACTAAACTTCCAATTGGTTGGCTTGATTCGAGAGGGAATAACATTTAAAATAGATACGTGACTTTGAAATTGTTCTAGAAACAATTTCTACTGAAGAAGAACGAATGTAGTAGCTACTAGAGCGGAATTTCGTTGTTAACTCTGCATTATATTGGCTGAGTAAAATATGTTTAGGTAACAACAGTGATGATAAAACTGTGTTAATTACTTGTAGGAGGATATGCTTTGGCTGGGAATGTATCGATCATTGAGAAACAATTCGTTTTTGGTAGAGAATTCTCTAGCAAAGGAAATACAGTGACGAACAAGAACGTATAATGAATTACCTATTAAAACGAGAAGTGACTGAGTAAGAGCATTTATAAGAAACAGAGTGGAATCAAGCATATCTAATTAACAGATATAAAACCTGTGGCTTAGGACAGAAATATTGTTTCATCAAATTCGACATATCTTATCCATGAAAGTAGTTAGGCAAATTAAAATGCGACTGACTTCAGACTGTTATCGCTGTTCTGTGACGAAGCAAATGACTAATCGTATAACATTTGCCAGTGCCGAGAACTTGAGCACAGGCTTTTAAAAGCTCGTCCGAAAGTTGACGCTGAGTACGCGACTCGAAACTGCACATGAGACTTGAACTTAAACCAAGTTCTGAAGTGCAAGTTTCAAAGACCAGATTTATGAAACCGAAATATGAAATAATTGCATTATATTTGATTCTATGGAGCATAATACTTCTTGTCAAGCTGACAGATTCTAACCTTCTCAAATAATATTCCGTAATAGCATAGATCCGCTAGAAAACGAGAAATACCAGTTTAACCCAGTCTAAAGCCTCACACTCTATCCTGTACCTTTCTAATAAATTTTACGGATTAGTATTATTTTCATAACTATGCCTCAGTTCACCAGATGGTCTGGTATGTGTAAGATTTCCGATTAAAATTTTGTTTGTATATTGTATATAATTTACACCCGTGCTACATATCCTGATTTCATAATTCTTGATATAAGGCAATGGTAATTGTTTTAAAAAAAAACACAGATTATAAAGTTTGGTATTATATTATCTCTATTTCCAGATGTCTCCCATAAATTTAAATAACCTCCTCAGCTCTGCAGTTCTGAATAAGTGTTAATCTTCGTTCTTCTTTTAGGATGAGACACAACATTTCACTCCCGCATTAACATTAACATTATATTCCTTGTACTTATAAATTGTATGTAGTTTATTATTTGTGATTTATTATTTCCGATTTTTGATCGGATGTACTGACGAATCCGAGAATACTCGGTCTTCAGAACGAGATCTGAACCAGGGGTCTCCCGAATACGAAACTGCATAACTTAGGTACCATTCAGATTGATTCTTTCTATAGCAATATTATCGTTTTGCTCGTGTTAATGTTTAGGTATTTTGTTTGGAGATGCGAAGTTAAAATATGTTCTGAACTCAGATACTTGTAAGTCTGTTTCCAGTAGACGTGACTGTGAACCGAAGACAACAAAAAGAAGCTCTCTGGTTGCGTTAAAGTCCTTGGAGAGTTGTCGCTTTCCGTGTCACCGCCAAAGTCTATCAACAAATCGCTTTTTCTAACCTGAAATTCTTGCCGTGTGGACGAAGTTTACAAGAATTCAATCAAGGTTTTAAGAATTGAAATGTAAACAGTTTCAATACAGCTACGTATTTATAGCTTCAGCATTCTATATGCGAAACTTCAAATAAAAACACGGATTGTTTAAGAAAATAGGTATGTAAATAGTAAGGCGGTTTGCTGCTTCTTTGTCCGATTACTGTATTACGAAGGCATATCGGCAAGCAAACTTCCACGTATTGCTCTTCGGAGGGACTATGTGCGCAAATAGACTTATCCCTGGGTAAAGAAACACAACTGTCTATTAAATTATACGTAAGCACGATTAATACACCAGCATATATCGTCGTTTTAAACAAAAAATAAGTATTTCCCTCATTATACATAAATAACACATTCTTTTCATCTATTACCGTAGTTTATTCTATGCTTGCTAAGGACAGAGTCCGGTCGTGGGCATTTGTGACCACGGTGATGAACCACCCGGTTCCTTAAAGAAAGTGGGAAATTCATTGGCAAGCCGATTATACAATCTACTTCTCAATGCATATCCTGCACCATAAAGAGTGAGTGATTAACATAGTTTATTTCATGAGTTTTTTAATTCAAGGTAAGTTTGCGTGACGGTAAAATCGATAAATTTGAATTTATGAGCTTTCGTGACTAATTGTTCAGTAGAAATTGTGCTTCTCTACAAAAATGTCTTACACATTATAAAAATGGACTGAATTTGAACACTTCCATACTTAAGGAGCTTTATGGACCAAAATTCTTGTTGTGAAGATAATATTTACTCTTATATTAAGGAAATTCCTTGTCCTATGCGAAACCAAAAGGTTCACTACCGTGTTGACAAAATTCCGTCATCCGTCCTTATCCTGAGTCACATGATTCCATTCCATAACCTTCAACCCTATTTATTCAAGATACAGTTCATTTTTGCACTATCATCTACTCCCAGGTCTTCCACGTGGTGATGTCTCTTCAGGATTTATGATTAATTTTTCTCAACTGTCCCATGAGTGGTACATACCACACCTATCTTAGCCTCCTCGTGTTGATCTCCAAACAGTATTTGGCGATTGAAGATTGCAGGCCATTGAATTTCTTCATGAAGTTTTCTGTAACTTCATTACTCTCCGCAACACCCTCGATATGTTTTCTTCGCTAACTGTGAGCGAGATTTTCACAGCTATGAAAACAGCAAGTTAAATTATAATCACATTTTAAAAGTTCTGTGAAACGATCGAACGCCAAGAATTACATTTTGAACCGGAACTTATTAAACGGTATAGTCCACGATGATGCAGAGTGTATTTAATTATCTGAAGATCGTTCCGTTGGCAGGTTTGATATTAGCAGCGTTGAAGCACCGAATTCTACTTCCAGAGAGATAAATATATTGTCGCTTAATAGTGTTTGATGATAAACAATAATGAATTAGAAGGTAGTCTGTAACAGCTATAAGATATGATATACAATTTTAACAAAATTCGTATTCTGCGTCCATCCAACGAAATAATATAATAGAAGGAAGCGAACAGGTCCGTGGGGATTTATCGTCGAGTTGGAAGTTCAAATTTCGTTACAAATACAGTTTCTGGGACGAAATTTAATTTATTATCAAACACGTTTGTTATTGGATGCTCATTAAACTTGAGCATGCGTATGCCGTTATTAGAAAATGTTACCGGTCTGAGTGCACTCTGTCGGTGGAGTTCAGAAGTTTGTACTAACCTCGGTACTAACGAACTCAGCGCCCTGATCATTGTGTGGGGAGCGATATAAGTGGACGGTCGTGTTGCTGTGTAATGGCGGATAACTCATCATCTAACGGTGAAATTAAACTTAATACCGTAAGTAGTGGGGGAATAAACAGTTCAAGTGTAGGTGAATCAAATATAAACACACCTCAACAGGACTTCACTACTATGAAGAGTGCTACTAGTGAAATGGAAATGGAAGCGACCTCTGTTGGAGATAAAGCCGGTGATTATGTTCGTGAGCTGCTGCATGAAAAACAAAGCTTGGATTCGTCGCAGTGGCCTAATGCGCTGCGTCTTCTGGATCAAGGTACGGTAGATTTCAGCGAACTGACTTGTACGTAGGTGTTGAAGGAGCATGTGTAGTACAGTGTGACTAAATAGTTTCGGTGCAAGCTTTGATATGTACGTAACGCAACGAATGAGATTCGATATATATCGACGTGAGAACCGGCGTGAAGTTCACGTTGTTATTCTTCAGGCATTAACGGAGGTTGCGTTGTGTGACACCACGGTTTGTTATGATTTAATTGTACACATTAGATCTCGAAAGCCCGGTTGTAAGTAACGCGTAGTTGCTAAAGTATATCTCAGGTGTAACATATTTTACACTTGGGTTTGATTTATTTAGGTTAACCCTCCGAGCCGCAAGCTCTTATCTTGTGTGAAGTAACGTAGTTCAAATATTCCAGTGATGTATGCTATATTTTTATAATTGGTGCTGTTTTATTATGCAAAAGTAATATTAATCACAGATTTTACTAAATGTATCTAATAAAACCTCATTGCACTCGTCATAATTGTTACATTTTAGGATACATACTGGTGTTCAGTCTGCTTCCGAAAGTGGGAGCCGCGGTCTACATGTGCCGTCGTTTTCTTTTTTTGAGGGGGAATGTATTATATTTATAATACATATGACTTGATGAAAAGGACCACATTATAGTATAAACATATAATTTTGTAGAAAATTAACCTAATCGTTAGTAGTTTTTGTCAATGTAAAAGCCATTTTAAATAATTTTTGTATGTTGGGGCTTGAAACTTTCTGTTTGCATAAAGGGAACCTCAAACAGAAAAAGAGTTTGTGAACCACTGATTTAATTGACAAAAATAAATAGTACCAGTTTGACACATGAATGCTTTAACTAGATTTAAGGAACAATACATTTTCTGATAGAAACTAAATTTGGAACAGATCAGATAACTGAGTACTGTTGCCTTTTTGATAGTCCTTGTCTCCATTTTCAAGAGCATATTTTGTATTGTTATGGAGATTTAAGACGTTTAATCAGTCTTCATCACAACACCTTTCTGCATGCAACGATGCATTTAATTTATTCTTCTTCAGCGTTTGTCACACCAATGCCACTTATGCTTTAATCCAATTCGAAGAACAATACATTTTCTGTTATAAACTAAACTAGGAACAGGTTAGGTAAATTTTCAGTAATTGTTGTTTCCTTTATGCCAGTCAGAAAATGTATTGTCATTTGATCTTCAGTTTTAACAGTTCATCTATTTTGTAATGGAGATTTAGGATCTGTAATCAGTATCTTCACCACTAACTCCTTTCTTTTGATGATTTGTAGGATTTCATAGGTTACATTTAATTTCTTCTTCAACATTAATGACACCAGTGTTACTTCTGCAATTGATGACTGAAAGTCTTCGGTCCTGTTTGCTCGACAAAACTTCCTTAAGAATTTTGTTTCTAAGTAATTGCCCACACAGTTGCAATTTGTTTTGGCAGTTTGCGAGTAATTGGAAAAGATGCGAGAAACTTGTTTGTAGTCGTACTATGCCCCCTACTAGTATAAGCCTTGATAAAATCAAGTACTATGCTTTGACTCTGGTTTCTGTTATTCCAGTATATAATTTTAGTACTTTTATATAGAGTGCTCTTATATTATCACAAACTCAAGGTTTTATGCCTTGCGTAGGTTTAGATTTCTTATAAAATCCAAAGGGAAAGTTTCTGCAGATCAAAGCTAAATGTAAGTCAGTAGTCATTTTTTAAATTCAGACACAAATATGTTGGAACGTTTCATATTGCCCTCAGTCTTCATTGCTTCCATCTGCCATAACCTGGTCTACTTCTGTCTTCAAATAATAAGAACTGTAGAATGGAGTGGAATGTGTTTCATGACATAGTCTTGGCTTAGAAGGGTTGACAGCAGGCTGGTAGTCTACCCAAGAGCTCAGGAATGCTCAGTTTTTTGCCCATGAGCTTTGCTAGATGTTATATTCACTGCTGCACAGTATTAAGCTTGTGTCATGTCCTTCCATCTGCCTTCTTTGAACCACTCATCTCTGTTTTGCAAAGCAGTAATTGTGTAATAATCTTTGTTTTGTGTTATGTATATGTAGTATTTCTGGTGGCTTAGGCAGGAGAAGTAAATTATTTTTATGCAACTTATGCTATGATGTGTTCTGCACGGTATGTTTCTGCCTGTGTCTGATTCATATGTAAGGTTCAGAAGAAATATAAAACCGTTTTGATGTCTCTAGAAATGTGCAATTTGAGATGCGCCATAGTTGTCTGCGTTCTTACCGTCACTTGACTCAGCTTCTGAATGTGGATGTCGAGACATCGGCACATTCTTGCTCTACTGAAAAATTTCATCTTATTGTTCTCTATGTTGTAGCAGCTCTGTAGACTTTCTTTAATCACATTTATCATCAATTTCAGTATTGTCATGAAGTAGTTTACAGTATTTTTTTATCCTCATAGATGACACATCTGCATTATAGGCCAGAGGGAAGTTAACCAATTGTAGATATGACATTTGTATTATTTCATACGTTTTAAACATAGTTATTCAAATCAAATGAAACTGAAGCCTACACAGACAAGAGCATCACCAACTGTAAGACCCTTTCTACATAGGCTGTTATCAGAGGCTGGATGTGAGACCAAGAACAATATATCATCGCATGATTGTGTGTTTATGTTCATTGTAAAATTTTTTCTGGTGCTAGTTGAAAGATTGAAACGTTTGAGTTCAGTTGCTATTTTAAATTGGCAGGGTGTATGAGAACGGTGTCACATGAGAAAGATTGCAGCATTGTGAGAAATCTTCAGACTCATCGCCCTGATGACGGAGGCAGTATGACCTCTGAAACGTTGGTAAACATCTACCATACTACATTGCGAAACAACCCAGAAGACAAATCTTCATACTCACCGCTGTGGAAACCTCAAATCTTACCTTATATTCAATGTTTATTTGAAAAAAAATGTCATATTATTTGACAACTACAGGAGTCATGATTTACAACTGTAATGAAATTTGGCTTTTTATTGCAGTGTATGTATGTGTGGTAACACTACTTTCTTCGGAGGGGAAGCAAGGCCGGCGGTCCCATATCGTAGATTTACAACATGTAAAAGAACCTTGCGAGGTTAAAGAAATGTTTCATGAACAAAATTTAGCAGCCATGTTTCTCACCCATGTTTCCTCTGATTTGATACTAGATGGCTCTAGCAGACAAATCAGGATTGAGTAGAAATTGTATGGAGGCAGCAGGCTTGCCACCTGCAACCCTAAGTGACTGGGATGTGAGAAACAGCCAAAAGGCTGTAAACCACTCGCTATGATGATGGTGGTATTTATTTATTGATACTACATTAAAATTGTGAACTTGAAGTTACAGTGTTATTGTTGTGGTTGTTGATTGAAAATATGGCCTTAAATCTCTCTTCAGTTAAACCCAAATTTTGTAAATTTTTTGGCTGCAAAAATTGTTTTAGGCCTAAGCTGCTAAAAACATGTTTCTTACTTTGTTTGTTTGTTTTGAATACAGCTTTACAACTCATACATGGCGGATCCTGCGTGTGAAATTATGTATTATTATCGATATTTTTTCCTGAGAAGTGGAGTTTCAAAAGCACACATCACAAATGAGCATGTCCATGAAATGTGTGCTTTCATCTTTCTGTGCTGGCAACCAGATAGGATTATGTGCTTGATGGCTTTAATAAAGAACAGTTGAATCAGGTATGAGAATCAGTTGGATAATGGGGGGATTAAAATTCACAGTATGGGAAATTTTATATTTGTCTTTTGCAGCATTGATAGTGATATGGTTCAGAATTTGATTTTCTCAAAAGCTTTTAGTGTACATCAGACTCATCCAGTTTTCATGAGAATCAGACATTGTTTTAGACTATATGACTGAGTTATTTTTGTATTGGGATATCGTGTGCTTTTAGTACCTTGTATTATTTCACTGTGTTGTAAGTACAAATAAGTTGCATGGTGTTGGGTATTTATGTCTCGTTAAGTGTTAATTTTGTGATATGTCGTCTGGTCTGTGATGTTTTGCTGGAAATATTTCATTCTGCTTAATACTGTGTAGCATGGATCTTATTTGCGCTTGCTGTCCATCTTGAAACCGTGTTCATTTTGTATTTTTCCTATGTGAAGCTGCCTAGTGAGGATGGTGAAGATCATACATTTTTTGTTGAATGTTTTAAGTATGTTATCAAATCTGTACAGATGTATTAAATTCATCGAGATGCAAAATTTGATATTTTTTGTTTTGTGTAGAAGACTGGACTTCAGTTCTTTATTTCCTGTGTCATTTGTAACTCGTAGCTATGTTTTTCTTTTTTGCGTGTTAATTTTAAGGTTACCTACTTGTACAAAGTTCTGTCAATGTAAGAAGTGCCAAAAACTGTTTCAAATGACATTACGCAGTTTTTAATGTCAGCTTATTTGGCTTTTTATTCATGCATTTCTGATAAAAATTTAATTTTCTCTGAAGATGATAATTTTTTTATTGTTAAACTGGAAGTCAGCTGAATTTGGTATACGATACAGTTCCTAAGATTATTGATGAAATTACAGGCTCAGGTTCAGGCTTCTGCAGTCGCCAGTGATGGTGGGAAGCTGTTCACATTGTACACAATCAAATTATTCTTTTTATCAAGAATGTGGATTAAGCACCTGGCATCTTTTGCTACAAGGAATGTCAATGCTACTTCCATTTTTATGTCCAATGTATTTCTTGTAGTTTATTAATCATTCAAATATATTTTTTGATAAAGGTTACAGGTATTACAAATCAGTCTATCTATATTTTGTCAAGATATTTTTTTATGAAGTGTGGGATTTTTTGTTTGTTTATAAAGTTGTGTCTGTACTGGAATAATATGAACCAAAATTAAATATGCTTCACAGTTTTGAATCTCTTTGAAATCTGTTTAGGAGTTTTTTTTAAGTTATAACATGCAGACTTATGGTTGGACAGACATGAACTCTCTTCTGCATGCTGTTAACGTGTTTTGTCTATTATAGTGCGGTGGTTTTAGAATTGATGTGAAGATGTATATTAGTTGCCAGAACAGAACTTTAGTCTGTTGCGTGCTTACTTTTGATTGTAAAATGGATTACAACCTTGTGAGCATTGCAAACATTTTTACTGCCAGAATTTTTTTAGATTGAACCGTAGAATATCTTGGTTTATGGTAGTCTGAGGTAATTTAAATTTGTGGTAATTTCCACCAGCACCTTTTGCATTTACGTTTTTTCAACTTGGCTTTCCGTCAGTGTCTTGTTACATATAGGCCTGTAGATGTTACTAAGCTTGTTTATTATGACAAAGTTGAATGAGTTGCCTCTTTGTATTTACTGAACCCTGAGTTAAATCATGATGTTCATCAGGGATAATATGTGAAAGAAAAGGTATATTTCTACGTGCTCATGATTAGGGATGCAAGCATTTGTGGTTTGTTATGTTTCTTCTTCTGTGTTGAGCCCTCTAGCAGTCTACATCTTCATTGAAGTGCGAAACTTTATGTAGCACAGTCTTGTAGCCTTATGGTTGTTATTTGGTTTTATGTGATACCAGACGGTAAAATCTTGCATTTAGCTGTGGCTGTGCTTCGGACCGGTGATACGGAATGCTCGCTGGTTCGAGTCTCGGGGAAAGAAATTTTCTCATGAGCTTTCGACCAGTGTATGGGACCGGTGCCAACCCAGCATCGTGAGGAAATTGGGGAGCTACAATAAGTAGCGTAATCCGGTCAGGAAAGCTAGCAATGGCTGGGGGTTCGTCGTGCTGACCACACGTCATCCTATATCGTGTTGGATGATCGTTCACCTCTGCTTAGGCATGTGAACGTGAGGCCAGCAGCCAGCTAGTCGGCCTTGGCTCTCAGCGGGCTGTTACGCCACGGATTATTATTATATCGTAGTTACATAAAACATGTGAGTTAATTCTTTCTTTGTCGTAACATCTCTCGCAAGTCGATCTGTTTACGATTCCCAGTTTCAATAGATGTTTTTTTTGAATGACACATGCCTCGGCTGGTCTCTGTTTATTCTCAATAGTTTCCGAGTTCTTTTGACTGAGGTTTCTTGAAAGGAAACTTTTACGTGTTTTTGTCCAGGTGTGGACTTAGAGTATTCCTGGGCTTTTCTGTTCATCCATTTCCTGGTGGCCCAATTAGCTGCTCCTCTGAGTTGCAGGAAATCGACTGGACGATCGGACAGCTCAACTTTAGATCAACAAACATAATTTGATTTTTGTAACCTGGAAGATGCCAAAATTCAGATTGTTACTTTTGCTGACTAATGGACAGAAATTGAAACTGTCCTCATGAGAATTTATTTTTTAATAGCTCTTGTAATGAGAAAGGTTTTACTTCGTTGTTTCTTAATGAGTTACTTGCTTCAATAAAAGTTTTTGTTCCATCCGCGTGACAAGAAGAAGAAAGGGCTTTAAGTAAGAGGAAGGTGTGTTTTTGCCCAGTGAGCTCTATTTTTATTCAATTCTTAGCGTACAAGCATCTGTGCACATAAAGATAAGAGCGTCAGGTGTTCCACATTGAACACTTTCTGTTGAAAGACTTTTGCAATATTCATTTAATGTGCATTTGTGATGACAAATACAGAACACACTACGAAACTCATCTCTAATGGAAACAAGTCAACATATTTTGCTGTGGAGTACACTTAAAAAAACTTTTATTTTATTGCAATTTTTCATTGCATGGGGATGAATTTTTTTTCTCCCATTGAATTCAGACGAGTGGTCTGGTTGGTTTTAGGAGTGTGTCGAAACATGTTAGAAAATGTCATATTTGTTACATATTTTTAAGTTGGGACCCTTCAGCTGTGAGAGTTAACATGTTCACTAATTTTGAAATATATAATTTGAAAGTTTAGATTATATAATCCCATGAAAACGGATTTTGCCTTATTGTTGTAGATGAGTGAGATTTCTTTCGCGAGTTACTTTGGTGCATGTTCTCTTTGGAATTTTTTTTTTAGCATCTTCGTTCTTCAGTGAGGTATAATGTGGTTTTGCATATTAAGTTGGAGGTCTGTTGCATAGATGAGCAATGTTTTCACTCTGTTTTAGGTGTCATGGGAAATTTAGAACTTGGATGGAAGAATTTCCATAACATACTCTCATTTGAAAAATGTAATTCCATTATGAGAACCCTGTGCTAAGAAAGTTCTTTTTAGCTGTATTTGTTTTTCGTGTTTTACACCCTGCAGTCACACTGTGTTGCAAGTTAAAGATTAGAATGTTTTGTTTTTGTATTGCACAGTATTTGATAATTACTTTCATTTCATGTACTCTGAATGTATCTGAGGGTTAGCAAATCTTCCATTACGTATGCATTATTGTGTATGCGTTGGAAACTTGATCTGGCATCCTAAGAGATGGACACGTTCTGGGCACTAACCCGAGTCTCCACAGAGTGAAGCCGGCGACAGACCACCTCAGCTATGAAACGACCTCTCACCCTTAATTTAATATTATCTCTTACTTGTTATTGAATTAAAGTTCATTGTGTTCGTTTCATGAGATGTTTACATTCTCATTTATATTTCACAGTTTTAACCTCCCAAAAGTGGTAGTTGTCACAGCTCGTATATTGCCTGTCTCGTCTATGTGCTATGTGATTCTACCATCTAAGAATAATTTTTTTTTTAATTCATACTCCTAGCCGGCATTGAGAGTGCTTATGACTGAACGGCTGTCCATGAAATATTGTATATGCCTTATGTTTACGCAAAATTTGATGTTTACCTTCCAGTACATTCACCAGTTTGTGTGAATGCTATGAAGGCTACTGAAGTAGCCGAAACATGTAGACTGGATATTTGTGGTAAATAATTACATTACATTTTATACTATTAAGACATTACAAATTTAAATACATTTTCGGTACTACCCTCCATTTTGCTTAATTTCGTTTTTCTGGCTTTTCCTCTGTGTGCTGTTTGGAATGAAACGTAAGTTTGAGGGAAAATAACAGTTTCTCCGCGAACGTGTACCTGGAAATTGTGCGTTCATGAAAATAAATGACATTTTTAAGTATACGATTAGAAGTTCCAATTTTTAATGTTTCCTATTAATTTATTATATTTTAGCCCAGGATTGTGAAACCATTGAAATAAAGG
>NW_019060627.1:351116-368283 GCF_000696155.1 Zootermopsis nevadensis | reverse complement strand
ATTTTGTTGGTCGATTGGAAAGCGACCACTCCTAAGGCCTGAAGGAAATTGGGAAGGTGATGCTGACATAGAAAAGATGAAGTAGATTTTTAGGAGGTAAAGGCTTGGAATCGGTTGCTGTGGCGGGCTAAAATTTTGGCGTTATTTTAAACTTCAGTTGAAGTTTGAACAATTTTAAGAACGATGACGACATACCCCGTGGTGTGAATTTCTGGGGAAACTGAGGGGTTAATCTTGTGATTATGTTCATTTTGGCTGCTGTTGTGGTGGAGATGGATGCATATTTCATTACCTGCCGAGAGATGTCGTTCTACCAGTAACATTTGTCTTTGTCACTTTGAATAGGATCATGTCGTGTGTGTAAAGTGTTCGGAGTATTTGAACATGGGAACGAGGATGTAGACAGGACCTTGTGTGTGTGTGTGTGTGTGTTCTCTATTTACATCGGGGGTTTGGGTTTGCTTGGCTGCATCCCAAGGGAAACTAAAACTTGTGCAACAGTATCCTTGTCTTTGTTTCCAAACTTCTGATGCCACTACGTTTGCTCAGTATTTAAGGCATGTTGTAATTTTATCATCTATCGATCGTCTTTTTATGTAACCATGATGTCTGCGTCGACAGAGTCGGTCAGCCTTGTCACATTATACCGTTTTGTCCAGTGACTTCGACGCCAGTAGAAAAGCATTTCCCTAACGTCTGATTCTACAAACTTCATTTGAAAATATAGTGGCACCGATGTCGGTGGCCGAGCGGTCTAAGGTGTGGACCTTGACTGTATGAACATTTGGATCGTGGGTTTGAATTCCATTGGAGGCATGGATATGTGCCAATATTTTCTGTGTTATTCTGCAGGTAAATTAGAGATCTGGCTGTCCATCCAATTTGTCGTACCAAATGTCTAAGAAGAATTAATTTTTTTCAAAAGTAATTTCGATTGGAACAGGCCATGAGGCTTAATTCGTACAAGCTGTAAGAAGTAGCAGCCTGTTTAGTATCAGATACCAGCCTATTGGCATTCACGTTAGTCTATTCATTACATAACATTATGGCGTTTCATTGGTTTTCTTTTGCGCTTATTCACGGAGGAAATTCTTGTTGATAACATATAAAATGAAATTTTAATTTTGCTTGCAATAAGTATTACTAAAATGTGTCCAGAGATTTCCACCTCTAGTGTGCAAGGCAATGCTTCGCCGTTGGGCAGCGGGACTGTCCAGTGGCTCCATGTTTTAAGTACAGCAGCAGATAGGTACAACTCATTTAAAGTAAACGTTGCAGTGTCTCGTGAAGTAATAACTTGTAGACTGGACATGTCGAGAGAAGCAGGGCTCAATGTTCAAGCTGCATTTGGTTGCTGTCGGCCGTGTTCTTTCTGGCTGGTATGGCGAAAACTTCCCATAAGGAACAAAAGCGCAGTATAACTTATGGGGAAAGTCAGCGCCATTCGAACTTAGTTTGTTTTGAAATACGGGAACTGAAATCCTTCATTAAATTTGGTAACCTCGTGAAAAGTGGATTGTGAAATCGTGCTTAAAAATCTCATCACACAAGCGTCTGTGCAAAGAGATTCGTGGCCTGGACCCGCATGGAATTGACCCGGGATGATTTCCGGTAATAAATGAATCCCGTTTGTTAATTAAACCTTATAATTGGTTTACTGGACGTATTCGTGCCCTGCGATACTTTTATCATCGTCATCTCTCGGAGTGCTTACTGGTTTGTGATTCTTAGGAGCGTCGTTTGCGTGTTTTATAATTATTTCTAGGATTCCGTTTATACGTGCACCAAAATGGAATGCTCTGCGCACACGCACGTGGTTTCCATTCGCTGCCCGCCAAGTGCTTATCGTCCCCCTCAGGTTGTCAGGCCCAAGGACACGCAATTGGACCGGCCCGAGTTCAGTGGACTGTGGGCGATGCTTTTCAACTTCTCGCTGCTACCGGGTCTTCAATTTATGCGGTAACGGCCTTGCTTGCATTGCGTGCTCGGCAACTGATTTCGGCAATTACCCCAGAAGAGCTTCGTCGAGTATTTAGAAATATGTTAAGGAGATGTGAAGTTGCCTGCAAGCACAAGGAAGTCACTTAGAACATCTTTTGTGATTTAAGGTAAGAACAATTAATGTAATAACATGTTTTAGTGACGAGAAATATTTGTAGTTCGCTGTTGCTAGCGGTACTGAAACTGATTCGCCTGTGATTCACGGGAAGAACACGCATCAGTCCGGCCGACGTCAACAGTGTACCGGCCGAGCACGCAATGCAAGCAAGGCCGTTACCGCATAAATTGAAGACCCGGTACTCGTATCACTGTTGGGTGTCCAGGCCAGAGAAACGTGTACCATGGCTATCGATCGCTGCTATTTGCCGCATTACGGCTTGTTACAGGTAACGAGTAGCGGTTTTATTTTTATTTCTACGGGAAATGACAGGTCTCTTTGTTTGGAGAATGGTAAAAATCACAGTTGCGCATTGTATTGTGCAACTTAATATAGGCCAGGACGAAGTTGTAGGTTATCATTATCGTGTTGGTGTTTAGAATCTTCGAATAATATGAACCGCGATTTCAGTGTGGCCTAAAAGTGAAATAGATCACTTACAAACTTTCTATGTGGATATATTTGAAGACAAGGTGTCATGATATTTTTCTTACGGGCATGATTCTGAAGTAGGCGTAAGAACATTTTCCTGTGCTCCTGCAAGCCCACACAAATTTGGAACTATTTGAAAGGTTTCCGCTCCCTCTTTGTTATAACGTTACGGATGATTGATGTGGCGATAGGAACACTTTGTGTGAATAGGAAAGGTAATCACCAGCATTGTTTTGAAAAGAAAACACGTTCATTTATTATATCAAGATTTTGTTTAGCATCAGGTTGTAGTTGAATCTATCCGAAGCTCAAGTTTCAATTACGTTTTAAACTAGGAGCCCTCATTTCCTAAGGCTTTGTTTCCTGTGTACGTTATATCATATCCTTCAGTTTCATGGGCATAGTTTGAAATAGTTTAATAGTGGATCGTCTTTCTGGTCCGTGAAGTATTTTGGTTTTATTAACTCTTAGTGCTGCATGGCGCTCTTGTGCCCTGTTTATATAAACGTTTCGTTACCCTCAGGAGGAACAGAAAGGAAAAGACGCAGGGTCGGCAGTTCGTGCCTCATCCACTGCTCTGCGGGTCTGCTGGTTAAATCAACATACTCCGTTCTCTACCTTTAATCTTAGAAATGTCTACAGTCTGTCTAAGCCGAGCTCAGCTCTCTCGACCCGTGGAAATTAGCTTAAAGATTTTTTTGCCTCCCTCCATACATCGACGTTTCTTGACTTCACAGAACTTTGGTGTTTCTGGTGCAAAATAAGCAGTTCCTGAAGATGACTGTATTGTGAGTTGTTATGCCGTGTAGTCTGGTAGAAGTATACCGACGTTTCAGAAGTGCTTATTTTATCGTCAGAGTGATCGTTATTTGGCTGGAAGTTGCATGCACCCTTGAAACGTCGGCGTACTACCAGACTACACGTGCAGCAACCCAGAAGGCGGCGATCTTCATACTCTCCGCCCTGAGAACCTGAAATCTTACCTAAGCAGTCCATATTCTTTCATCAGATTAGTGTTCGATATGAGAGATGCGTTTAATTTTCTGTCATTGAAGTCTGTCTTAAAGTGCCTTTGACCGTTTCTGTCAGGCTTTTAGTGTAACGAATTCAGTGCCCGTGTTTCAGTTTTTGTAATCCCATGACAGAAGAGGTTTATTCCATGTACCATCTCAAACACCAAATAAACTCAGGTCGTAAGGGCCTATATTTCTGTACGAAGTATCCCATGCTCAGTGTGTTGCATTTTAATTGTTATTTCAATGTTGGGTGTTACAGTCCATGGCCATAGGGCAGACGTCAACCAGAATGTGTAAGAAATTCGTCGCAATTTACTGTCATCGTGCTTCTGATCTGTGCTGGCGATAATTTGCCAAGTGAAAACATAAATGTAATCAGGAAAAGAAACCACAGAAACTGTTATTAGACGGCAGTAAAGAAGTTGGTTGATATAGAAATAAACGCGGAGAGGCTGAGTACTTATTCATGTCTCGTCAGCAGACCTCAGGAAAAAAGCCGTTGGAAAAGGTAGCAGAGTTCAATTCTGGTACAATGTCAACAAATTAGAACTTTATTCACAAGGAGATTCCCGGAACGTGATTTAGAATCTTGTGTTTTTCTGTCTGCTGTCTAGAAATGTAAAGACTAAAATACACAATGGTCTCTCACTTTAATGGCAAACCACAGATTAATCGTGTTTCAGAAAAAGTTTCTGCGGATAATATTTGGATTTAAGAAGGATAATAAAGTTGCATAATGGTCATAGTTCTTTCTCTTCTCCAAATATTAAGATCAGTTTAAGGAGGATAGGATGGTCTGGACATGTAGCGCGAATGGGGAGATGAGAGATGCGTACAGAATTTTGGTTGGGAGTCCTGAAGGGAAGAGACCACTCGTAGGTGGGGGATTGTATTAACATTAATCGGTCGGAAATAGGGTTTTTGGGTGTGGATTGGACTCATGTGGCTGCTGTGAACACAGTGGGATCTGTAAAAGAGCAGGGAATGTCTTGACTAGTTGAGCGCACTGTTAGCTTATGCTGTGCGGAATTAGTTACTGGTATTTGAATCTTTCTGCCTTCTCTTACTTCAGCATGTGGCAGTGCACACATCCCACTGTTTCTTGTAAGGGTTTTATGTCGCATTGTTCCTGTGGTCTGTTATGGGATTCACGAGATGTCAGACAATTATGGCTCAGTAGACGTGCAGTCTCCTATTCTGTATGCATTTGAATCTGCGTATTAAGATGAACGTTATGCAAATGAGTACTTGTAAGCGGAAGTTGAAACTGGAATTCGGAGAGAGGGCTCGGTAAACTTAACATACAAAAGATGTCCTCAGTTCTTAATTTGTTTACAGATCAAATATCGGAGTATAAACTTTTGATTGTTCGTAATCCGGACATGTTGGAAAACTTATCGTAACTGTGCATCATGGAATAATGTATTCCAGAAATTTTCTCATTAGTTTTGCTTAAAATTTGTTACATTAATGTAGTAGTGTATAGGCATGGTTAATTTATGGCTGGGCTGTCGTGTAAAAATTTTCAGTTTGTTAGGAGTGAGGGTAAATTATTAGGTGGCCAACTTCGCAGGTTCTTGTGTGTTAGTGTACTCTAGGTCTGTATTGAAAGTGTTCAGTTTCTTTCATGAAAGCTACGTGTACAAATACGTCCCGAAAGAATACTCACAGGAATGGACGGAAATAAAATTAATATTAACACACAAATTACTTTTGTTTTTTGAGTTTCGAAGATCTCTTTTGCTTTAATATTGCTAATGAATGTGCACGTCTACAAGTTGTTTTCTTTGGCGTTTAATTATTCAGTTTGAACCGCAATGAGTGAAATATTGTTCACTTAATAGATGCGTGCGACACTTGTTAATTTGAGAGCTGAGAAACTGAGTCCGTTACGCACGTATGCTCGTATACGACAAGGTGATCAAAATCTAGGCCAAAGTCTGTGGATATTTTGTGAATTTTTCTGGGGTCTTTGTTGGCCTACATATTCCAGTACAATGGTCCCTCGATTCGCTATGACATCGATTAACGATCCGCATCCTCTATGGTCCTATTGTTTCTATTAGCGGTAAATTTGTGATTAACAGTGTGTTTACGATATCACACGGCAACCAATTTCGGCCAGTTGGAGCTATCGTATGTTGACTCAGCTGGCCTTAGCCAATGAGTGACCCCTTTTCAGCGTTTTGAGCTCAGCTGGCTTGCTTTTCAGTTTTTGACATGCATTGCTTGTAGAAACATCTCTCTTGAATACTTGGCATATTTCCTATATTCGATTAACGATAATTAAATTAACGATGGATTTCGTGGAACCAATTATCGTTAACCGAGGGACCACTGCATTGTTAATAAGGTGCGCGGGTTATTCCGTGCCTGTATGTTTCGATAACTGCTGTTTTGAGATGAGCAGTATGAACTGAGTACCATTAGGGCCAGCTTAGTCAGTTCATGATATAAATCTGTGGCCAAGTCCCTGTCAGTGACGTACTTTGTTCCAATCTGGACATTTCAAGGTTGTTTATTTTCATGATGTCAGTAATTCAGACTATTCTGTGGCGTCGAATTATATTAATGAATAATAAATTGGAAGAAAAACATATGGGACGTATCGGTCGTGGCCTTATTCAAGTACTTTCTCGGTATGCCTCGAGGGTCCCAGGAAAGCCTCTAAAACCTCACGATAACTGGTCTCGGGAGCGAAATTTGAAACCAGAACCTCCCGAATACGAAAGAACGGCAGTGTTCGGACCCTAGGTTATTTGTTGCAAGTAGCCAGTACAAGAACCTGGGAGATTTGCTGAATATTATAGATGAAGAGACGTGTTTTATCTGTGAGATTTCAGGTTCTCACGGTGGCGAATATGTTTATCTTCTGGATTGTTGCGCTGCGTAGTTGGATAGAAGTTTACCAACATTTCAGATGTGCTTACTGCCACCATCATCAGGGCCCTGATGGTGGAATGGTAAGTACCTCTGAAATTTAGGTAAACTCCTGATCAGACTACACGGCGGTCATTATACCAGAAGACAGACATTTTACTTGCTGATTCACGTTTGTTCATTTAGGTACTTGAAAACACTCTCGAGGTCAGTTAAAGCCTAGCGCTAAAAACAGCACAGGTTAAGAATAAAAAAATTGGAAATTACATAAGTGATTAAGAAATGACATTATAGATTGAAGGAAACACAGTACTGATGTACAATGTGAAACCTAGATGATACGAATAAAATTAGAAGAAAGTCTAATGATAAGCAGTGTTCTTAAATGTTTGTTAGCGAAATATAATTCTCGTTAAAATTGTGTATGTCGTTGCACGCAGCATTGGCAGTAGAAACACATCTAGCTGAGGGAATGATCTTAAAATTGTGATTTACCATAAACGTAGTCTCTAATTTTCTTGGTAGGTACACGTGAAATGAGAGAATCAAAAATAGAGAAAAACAACTAATTTTGTTTTTAAATCGCTTTATTAATAAGGAATAGGTTATCTAGATGCGGATGCCTGAAACAAAGTGTTTGAGGGATTCGGTGTAGGTAAAATATGTATAGCCTAATTCTTGCAACATTTGTTCGGAGAAAAATCTGTATAAGGCAGCAAATTATCCGGAACTGTTTTGAGTTTCGTCGGATACATCGATGCATTGGCGTTCCAGGCAACTTATGGCGTGCTCCAATTTGGGTCGCACAGGGATAGTATACAAAATACAGAGGCCGAATGTTGAGACTTTTGCCTATTAAGATATTGTAGATGCGTCATATTGTGATTTATAAGTATTAAAAATATTAAAAATATATTAAAATTGGCCGTCAATCACAATATAAGATAATTAAAAGTTCCTTATCGAGTACTCGATTTACATGTGGAACATTTACGACATGTTTCGGCTATATATAGCCGCCATCAGGTGTTATATTATAAACGTTTTACTGAATTACTGTTTTTTACTGATATTTAATGTAACACCTGATGACGGCTATATATAGCCGAAACATGTCGTAAATGTTCCACATGTAAATCGAGTACTCGATAAGGAACTTTTAATTATCTTATATTGTGATTGACGGCCAATTTTAATATTTTTTTAATATTTTTAATACTTTTGCCTATTCATAATGACCCGTGATCAAATCGGCCCGGAGACAGGCTACCGTGACATCTCTCGTACTTTCCCTCAGGTCACGCAGGAAAATTCTGGGATAGTACTGTACGCTATGCCACGATCGCTTCCATCTGTATCCTTTCCAGTTCATTTATCTTCCTGTCCTTCGACGTCATATGCTTTGAGCTTCTGACAGTATCTTTAAATAAGCCATGTAAGGTAAATGTGTATTTTGATATGAGCTGTTCTGAGATAAGATAATGCATATTTACCTGTGTAGTCCGTTCCTGTTTCCCTCGTCAAATGAGCCCGTAATTTGAATAACAGCTGAAAAATAGTGCCTTTCTGTACCATGCGTGCCGTTTATGGATCATTAGCCATCATATCTGTTGAGTAGTAAGTAATAGTTTCAGTGCATGTTACCTTTCATCCCTTAATACAGTTTTGGAAATTCTATTCGTCCTATCGTGGGTGACGATTGATGGTTCAGTCTCGCTCGGTATGTTTGCATTATGCAAGCGCCATACAGCCCTTATCGTCCATCATATTTAGACAACATGGGTCATACCATTGCATGATATCTGTCGTCATAGGACTAAACACCCTGTCTGTGTCTCTAACAGATTACGAACTCGTGATCACTGGGTCCAGGCATCTTAAGACTGCGGGGGAAGAGGGCTGGTGTTTTATGTCGCACGTGAACACACACCGAATGCAACGGCAGCACGTGGTTGTGATAGTGAGCCCTCGCTTTGTGAGGACTCGGATCACGAAATTTCGCTCATAACCACTGCTTGGCTCGTCATCCGAACGCAAACTCGCATATCCGAAATCTTCCGAATATAATGAAAAGTGCTAATTAAAACTCGAAGAAAGGATACAACGTCTCACCGTCAGTGAAGCCATATGGTTCAGTTCGTCTCACACACTGCTTTGGTGTGCACTTCCAGAACGTATGCAGAAATGTAGTATGTTTCCGTTGATTGCGTGTTTCGTTTCAGGAAATTAAATTGTTGGTTTCTATTTTTCCTGATTTTTCAGTCGTTCGGGAACATTGTCTCCAATTATCACATTGTCCATACGGAAAATATCGACCCGTTCTACGAATTCTCTCCAGGAACGTAACAGTTCGTAAGAGCGGGAACTGCCTGAAAAGTGTTGATCTGAGCAGAAACCGTATATGCCAGATATATTTCTACGAAATATCGCAGAAACAGGGTGCGCTGTTTGTAAGGGCCGAGGTATGTCGGGGTTAGAACACCGACTTCAATGTGTCTTTCAGAATCGGCAAGTGACCTTTTTGTATCCAGTCAGTAACCTGTGAAGTTGCATTTAAGGTTTGTAGTAATGTACATTTCACACCTTTGCGAAAACCTTGGTATTATATTACATTTTTCTTTGGTAAAGAATTGAGAATTAAATATCGATTCGCCATACCACGTCGACGTTCAGAGAGCTTCTACAAATATTTGGGTTACTGAGGCAGGTGTTATCTTTCCATTCGACTTCACATATTTACACTGCATTCGACCGAAGCGCCCTTTTTATGAAATCGCCAGATAACACAATCAATTGTTTCTGGAAATCGATTAGTGTATGCGGAACTTGTGACCTGTAGCCCTAATAGGTTACTCTCCGACAAAGGACTGAAATCTCTTAAAAAAATTAGCACAAACCAAATCCACAATGTAGAATGGTGTTCGTTGCATTACAAAAGGAAGGTTCTGCAGCAAAATGAAGCTGTGACTTTTTGTAATCGGTTGATCAACTGCCGTTGGTGACAGTGTTCATTTTATGGTACGGACTGGTCAGTGCAGAGATAAAAGACACAACACTGTTGAGTCAATGCAATGCATGTGTCGGTTATAAACCAGCGTGGTACATCTGGTGGCCCGCTGGCTACATCCGGAATGAGACAACTTGTAATCACGCCCACGAAATTATTAATTTGTTGCTAGTTACTACAAGCTCATTTATTTTCTTCACTCCGAAAAAAACTGACTAAAATTGATGATTATCTCGTCTGCTGCGTTACATATTACCATGATTTTGGCTTTAAAACTCTACCGTGAAATATAGGTTTTGCAGGCAGTAATTGTGTCGGTTACAAGAATTTGCAGAACCAAATTTAAAATAATACACAGTTCTATTGTAATTTATTTACATTTCAATACAATATGTACTTGAGTGTATAGGTCATTTGTAATTTTTGAACAAGTTTTGTTAAAAACAGCGAAAATTGGCTATAGGTTTGAAAAAATAGTCCTTAGGTTCTGCGGAAAAAAACTATTTTTGGCCTGAGAGAAGAAGAGAATTGGATCACCTATTTTAAACTATTAACTCGCTATTTCTCGTTGGTTTTAACTAGTTCCGTTAAAGTTTCGGCCACATCACCATCGTAATTCGGACAATTTAATATTGTATTACGTGTTGATAATGTGGTGATGTAATAGAGTGTGAATCGTTAAAATATGAAAAAAAATAGTAGTTAATAGGCCGCTGACGTTTTAGTCTTTGGGGGCCGGCCATGTTACGGTAACTTCGTTTTCAACGCCATCAACAATATTTTCGTCGTGTTTTCGTGTTATTTATATGAGATAATCGGCGCGTGAAGCTGACAACTTACCTCAATCTGATGCTGATTTTGAGTACTTGCAGCTGTTACTTGTAAGCTCAGACATGACTGTATGTGGGTGTGAAATTTTGCTTCTTATTACGAGCACGGACATAAATTGAGGAACGACGCGCTGTGGAAGATGTTCTGATGTATGAAAGAACATGAGCAAATTACATAGTGAGGAGCTCATTCGTCACCCAGCTGTGTTAGGATAATTAAATCAAGAAGAGTTAAATGGGCGGGCATGGTACACGTAAGTGGGCAAGTCCTGTGTGTAAATGGGATAATATTAAAGTGGATATTCGAAAAAAAATCGCTTTGGACTGAATTGAACTGGCTTAGGATATGGTGAACGCCACTAACCTTCGAATTTTATAAGAAAACAGTGTACTTGACCGTTTGAATTAATGTAAAGTCTTAAAGGAAGTCGTTGTACGGGGGACTTCCGCATTTCCGCATATACGCTGTTTCATTTTGTTATTATTAGGAGCATGTGTCCTATGCGCGGCCAAGCGTCGAAAATTCTCTAGGCTAGTTAATGAATCTAATTCAGATGATTAACTTAACATCAAAAGATTCTGGCATAGTTGATCATAAAAATTGCGATTGGTATGCGTTTTCGTTATACGCGGCGGCAACCCTCATGTATAACGGATCACGTGTACCGTGAATTTGTTTGTAGAGGAAACCCTAAAATATGTATGCAAACATTCTATGAATGAAATAAAGAAATGCTAATAAACTAAATAATAAACTAAATAAACTAAACTAAAATGCTAATAAACATTGCATACGTCAGCATTGGCACTTAATGAATTAGCGAATGTAGTGCAGGTGTTCAAAATGACCACTGTCAGCTTCGTCGCACAGTTGACAGCGGTGAGCAACTGGATGAGAAGCAATCACTAAAGTACTTTAATGTGTACGCATATTTTGGGACACTCTTCATGTGTAGGATTTTATACCTTCGTTTGAAAATAGAGGGAACATAGAAATATGTTAACAGTTATAAGTTACACTCCATATAATTTCATCGTGAATCCAAGTTCGCTACAAGTAGGTGCACCTGCCTTCCTTCCGTCATGGACAAAATGTTGGGCACAACGTCCACGTACCTGCTGGTTAGATCAGAAAGTCAGAAAAACTTCGGGCGGGTTGTGTGTCGCACAACTGTAAGTAAAAATTACTTTTCTCAACACGTTTTGAAAATATACTCAACCCGCTATAAATCTTTCCATGTGTTGTGCACGGAATTTCTAGGTGAAAAGTTTTTATTTACTTCCCTCCCGGTTTCCAAGCTTACAACTAACTACTTCTTAATCCGAACAACTTCGCGGAACACAAAAAATTTTCTGCAACCAAAATATGTTATTTTAATTGACGTTGTTATATGTTATTTATGCAAATAAATGTCATATGGGACATTTGTTTCCTGTTTTCCTGGTATGGCTATAACGTGTTTATTGACTTCTTCTTCTAAAAATCTGACTTGAAACGAAGAGAAATCTTGCAGCTTCCGTTGATATGTTTTTTTATGCATTTTGGATTATTTTTCTAATGACCTTGTATAACATGAGATTTCAGGTTCTCACGGCAGAAAGTCTGAAGATGGATGTCTTCTGGTTTGTAGCGCCGTGTAGTCAGACGTTTCAGAGGTGCTTGCTGTCTCATCGGGGCTATGAAAAAGCCACAGGCACCTTTTATATTATTTGAATTTAATTATACTGATGGCCCGGTAATTTTAATCGTAAATAGTTTCTACTTCAGTTAAACCGATGATTATTTTTCTATAAATACATTACAGTTATTAGTTTTGCGTCTGTTTTCTGAACATGTAATAAACTACCTTTACTTCTAGATCCGTCAGTTGCCAGATATTTATATATAGTTGGCTAGAACTCACGGGTTAGCACGTAATGTAGACTGCGTAGCGTTGCATGATGTGTTTCTGACTAATGGCACGTTTTGTAGTCTGAAATCCCTGATTGGTTCTAGTTCAGATTACCGGTACATTGTGTCTGTTGTATGCAGACCATTGGGTTAAGCAGTAGTACTTTGCCCTGATGATGGAGGCAGTAGGCACCTTTGAATCCTCGACAAACTTTAGACTACACGGCGCAATAACCCAGAAGACAGCCCTCAACAGCATTATCTCTGAAACTACACATGTAAGGGAAGGGGTGGGAATTAAAGCACGCTGAGATATCTATTATCGTTTATTTCTTGAATGACGTCACATTTCACATGTTATGGACTATTGCCATAATTATGCGTTAGGTGGTTTCTGAAGAGATTTTAGTGTGTTACCATGCAGAGTAATAAGGACGCTTCTTTGTCGTTGTTTTCAGAACAGGAACACTGCTCTGCCAAGTTTCCTAATTAATGCAAATTACGTCTTTAATCACGACATGCAAAGTTAGCAATTAGTTTGTTATCCGGTTATTTTACTACTCCGTGGAGTTATAGAGAATGAATTGGAAGGAATGTCGAAATAGATTGTAGAGGCGTTTTTTGCAGCTCTGTTCTGGAATTGTCCTGCAGGACAGCGGGATATCCAGCTTGAAACTTTCAGATTCTATGACCCCTAACAGCTTTTATTGTAAGAGTGTGATATTTTTATGGCATAGACGATGTAGGGTGGTTTGTTATTTCGTTATTTTATGATTCACATCAGTCGCTGAAGTTATGTTGTGTCGAGCGAGGTTGTAAGTCTATTGTAAATGAATTAGATTAAATAGAAGGGATGGCGGCTTGTTGTAGCTACTCCGATATTTGTCTACGTGGTTTGAGGTGAACGACGATAAAGTACAATCTGGATAAGCGGTCCCCATTCGGGATTATAATCTGATCTCCAAAAGCAGGTTACACTCATTACCGCTGTATTTAATTGTTTTAACTACATGCAGGGGGACTACTGGTGATTAAAACATGTAGGACGTGACTTGTAGTTGTATCTGACAGGTGCACTTTGAAAGGCTGGAATGTTAATGGGGGTTACGTGAAGAATGGTTGTTTATGCCAGGAGGTGAGTGTAGTAAGTACATTGTGACTTCCGAGTGTAATAGTTTGCATGCGATTTGCAGAAATCTAGGGACTCGACGAATCAGGGTTAAGTAGATGGGAGCAAAGTTATTTACTTGTTATGGGTTGTGAATATATGTTACACTTACATGATTTTCTCCTACGACCTCGTCTATCTTTAAGTTGCCGCCTTCGAAAGGGTGTCTCGTCCGCAGTTCTACGTGCATTTTATCAAGACAGTCGTAATCTCTGGATTTCACTGTCGACAGTGCGATGGTAGTTGTATAAACAAGGAATTGTTCGTTGCGTAATGCTTTCCATACTTTACTTCGTCTTAGGCCGAAATGTTTTCTAACCTCTCATTTGTGGATGGTGTATAGCACCGAGGTCCAGCTGGCGGCCCCGCAGACATCCGGCGCGAGAACTTGTAAGAAGGCCGGGAAGTTATTTCTGAAATTGTTTCTAGTTGCTTCGAGCTCGTTCATGTTCTTCGCTGCGAATGATTTGAAATATCATCTGCTACTTTACATACAAGTGACATGCTACTTCAAAGCCGTACTGAAAAATGTCAGGTAAAAATTGTGTTAGATTTAAGATATTTCAGGAACAAATGCAAAGTTTTAAGTAACTATAATAATTGAACATATCAACAGGATTTATATTTGGGCATATTCTATCGCAAT
Source organism: Zootermopsis nevadensis (assembly GCF_000696155.1). The sequence continues at coordinate 354,255 of NW_019060627.1, read as the reverse complement.
GTGTAATTTATATATAAGTACTGTTGAATATTTTATGGAAAACATGCCTAACTCCCCCCCCCCCCCCAAATATTTTTGTGACCAAATTAATTAGAAAGTTCTGGGTCTGTTATTTTTCAGCATTTACGTAAACTTATGAAATATTCTCCCGTTTTCATTTGAAAAGATAAGCCTAAATAAACGTGATATAGTGGAAGAAATAAATACAAATTTTACTCATGCTCCCTTTTGTGTGTAGTTCAGAAACTTAAAGTGTGCGTGATATTTTATTTTCAAACCAGTATCTTTCCCTTTCTTGTCTTACTATATTTCTTATAGCTGTTATGAAATGTATTATGTGGAGTCACCCCAATATTCTGCAATTTTCTACACACTTCGTCATTGATTTTGTGAGGATGTGTTTTGTGTTTGCCTCTGTTGTCTTTAGTAACACCTTCACTTAAAATTTTATTTTTTACTAATCATCTACACAGCTTCGAACGGAAACTGCAGAAAAAACTTCTACAACCCCTTACATAAAACTAGTGAATCCAACAAAGGTCACAATTTTCCCTTTCCCCATTGTACTTGATATTCTTGAAAGGTACGAGACCTTGGCGCAACATTCTACTATGGTTTTTATTTGAGTGTCATAAAATGATTTGTGTGAACATTTTTGTTCACATACAGTGATTTTGGAGGAAAAAATCCTAGCACAGCATTTTTCAACAAACCCCTTTCTCAGCTATAGGCGATCAGAAGAAATTCTTCTCTTCTCCCACTCCTTTTGAAACACTTTGTAGAAATGTTACTGTCTGTACAGCAAACATACGCTGCTATCAATCTTTCTCTGTTACTATAATCTTGTATGTCTGCTGTACTCTATAAATATGCAAACAATTGTTCTCAGCACTCACAAACAAACAAACAAACTCTTACTTGAGTGCGATTTGACAAATTACTGCCACGAGTCACACAAGAAAAGAAAGAATGTTTTCCTCATGGATAATCCACGAAGCTGCTGGCCTAGGCGCATATTCTAATAAACACGCGCCTACCCCAAACAACTTGAGCAGCTGTAACGTTTGACATAATGCAAGAAATGCGATAAAATCCTCTTGGACGACAAACCGCGTCAGAATGGAACCGTAGTCCAGCGTTTCAGCGAATCTCCGTTCCCATCATCAGATAATGATGTGACATTCCCTGATTTTATTGTTATATAATAAATATTTGTCAGTATGACGCTCGAAATCATTACGCTGCAAAGAATAATGGCATGGGATGAAGGACAAGGTCAGAAAGCCTTTCCCCTTATATGATTTTTGTTTACATCACCTGTAATCCTAACGGGAATGTCGTATAGGTTAGAGTATAAGATAGTGTAATTGCGTCATATTGTGAATATTCTAACAATTATTTATTTTAATCCGTCTTATCACAATATTTAAAATTTCTTATAAATAAGATAATAAAATATCATTGATGTTCCATATCGATTGATCGATTTACATTTTGGAACATCTTTTACACAACATGTTTCAGTTTTTATAAAACTATCATCAGGTGTAAAATATTTACGAACTTAAAACTCAAATATGATTTCATTTGGTGATGTTTCATGCCATTTGTTTTTCAATTTTGGGCGAGGTGTTGTCTTTTCTTAAATTTTTTATCAGATGTACATATCGTTTACACCTGATGATGGTTTTATAAAAACTGAAACATGTTGTGTAAAGGATGTTCCAAAATGTAAATCGATCAATCGATATGGAACATCAATGATATTTTATTATCTTAATTATAAGAAATTTTAAATATTGTGATAAGACGGATTAAAATAAATAGGTTAGAGTATGTTGCATGCAATAAACTAATATGCTTTTGTACGAATTACCGCTGTGATTTCGCTTTGGGTTTCTCGTGTAATAATCACTAGAATATTTGCTAGATTCTTTGCATTTACTACATAAGCTCACACTTTTAATCATCATGTAATATTTTCATTAATAAATAGAATAATATATTATTAAATTGTTCTGAACTGACCACTAGAAATGCTGCTAACTGAACTGAATTTCCAGTTACTAAATAACACTGTCCGATTCTCAGGAACGAAAATTTTGTAAGGGAAACACGGTTTCGTTTCAGAGCTAGTGCTGAGCTCTGTATTTGAGTTATTGAACTCAAACTTTGCAGTCTTGTAGAAAGAAACTACGAAGAAAAATAAAACATAAAACATGCTTTATGGTAAAAGGGTGAAAACGGGTTTTCTCTCCATTCCCATCAAACTTCTCAGTTACAACGAGTTCTTTCTAGACATTCTTATATCTTATTCGACCGGATTTTGGCGTCTCTCTTTGATAATGCCGAATTGAACTAGTGTCTCGTGTCTTTTGTATTTGCGAAAGGCTGTGGTTCTTATGTCGCTTTTGTGCTCACGTTCGTTGTTCCTTTAGCAGGGCTTCCAGCTTGAAGGCGGAACTAAGATTGCACTGGAATGCAAATTTCTTATATGCCTGGTCTTTATATTTTGCTGGACAGAAATGAATGATATGGTCCAACCATGAAATATAGGCTATTTGCGTGATTACTGTATAGATAATACTGAGTCTTAATAATAAGAGTTGCCATGCGATTCTGGTAAATTCAGATAATGAACTTGCGTTTTGGTTGCTGTTACTCCCATGGTCCCATACATTGTCCTAAGTAACGTGGTTCGATCCTTGCCACGCTCTGATGCACTCCGCTGGAAATGCTTTAATCCCCTCAGGTTTTCATTTTGGAATAAATGTATCGCGTTCTACGTACGAGGTGCGATCGGAAAGTTTCAAGACTGTGTCAATAGCGAGAGAACCGGATGTAGTACGAGCTTCTGACTTTAGGGGGTGCGACCTACATTCATAGTGAATCAGTGTGCCAGCCGGCATCATCGAATTAGCATTTGTTTCTTAGTTACGGGCGTTTTGGTAGTGCATTACACCGACCCTCCTGCGATTTCGGAATGGCGGGTGCATCAAATTTTGCCAAAGACTCGCCAAAACGGCTACGGAAACCTATGAAATCCTAAAGCAAGCATTTGGGGAGTCCGCAATGGGTCGTGCACAAACGTTTGTGTGGCATTCACGTTTTAAAAATGACCGAACCTCTGTCGATGATG